>JAVSCE010004017.1:0-292285 GCA_032199065.1 Smutsia gigantea | reverse complement strand
AGGCAGATGAGTCCCAGGTGAGCCAGGAGCTGTCCTTGGCCCCAGGGCGTGAGCAGGGCCACCCTCTGGTGGTTTGGGGGTAAACCCATCAGGAAATGATGTGTGCTGACCCCAAAGGGGGGCAGGGCAGTGAGAAGGGAGGAGCCACGGGGGAGATTCAAGTTCAGCTCTGCCACCTCCAGGCTTTGTGATGTGGGAAAAGGTGCTTGGCCTCTCTGTGTCAGAACCATCTTCGTAAACCTGGGACACCATTAAAACCTACAGGTGCAGTTACTGTGAGGATTGAAACAGTGAACCTCTGTACAGTTCTGATCTATCAACGGGTCCCTAAGGGGAGCACAATAAAAATTAGTCACTGTTCTTATTAAATTCTAAGGTGATGATTACGACAGTTTGGCTTCCCTCTTGGTGTCAAAGGCAGTAACAGAAGGAATGAATCCTTAGTGACTGGTAAGACCAGTCCGTCAGCCAGCCTGACACCTGCACGAGCAGCCAGGAGAGTCTCGGGAATTGAAGGGAGCTGCACACCCCCAGGGTGGGGTGCTCAGTGCGGAGGGACAGTGGTCTGGGAGGCCAAGAGACCTCAATGGCGTACTTTTCCCCCCAGGCCTGTTGCCCTAACTTTTGAAGAACTGGGTAGCGCCCTAGATAATAAGTGTCCAAACACCTTGCGATGACAATGCACGGGACTGTGGGGGAGCCCTGCCCAGGGTCAGCTGGGGGGCTCAGGAGTGCCATGCCCCCATGTCTTGGGTGTCATCCTTGGCTGGTGCCCACACAGGGCTCTCTGACCCACTGTACCTGAGGGCAGCTGTCAAGGGCACAAGCAAAGTCCCCTAGCCAGAGGGAGCATCTCTGCACCCCGCTTACATACTCGTGAGCTGACAGGCCTGTGGCCCCTCGGTGCAGGTCCAACAAGGTCACACAAGGGGCCCAGATTGTCCTGAAAAGATGTGACTGTGAGGAAACTTAAGGCATGGCTCTGTCTTGAGAGGAGGAGCATCCCCTCTGGCTCTGTCCCCAGGGCATTGCTGACCCCACACTGCAGCATCTACTGTGGGCAGGGGGCCTGTTGGCCTTGTGTGTTTGGGGTGAGATTACTGTCAGTCACCAAAAGTTTTGGAATTTGGAACAAGTCAGAAGTTTTGGGGTAGGAGAGTCATGGGCTACAATTAGAGGAAAAGGTGAAAGGTTGGACGCAATACAGAGTTACAACAGAGAGGATGTGAGGGGAAACATGGGGTGGCCATGGCACAGGAGCTGGAAGGGTGGGGAAGAGGGCCTGCTTCTCAGGGACACACAGAAGGCAAGAGGACCCTTGTTCTGCTCATAGGGCAGGTTCATGATACTGGAGTTTGGTGGGGACCAGAGGAAGGCAGAGAGGAGACAGGAAAGTGGCCCTGGACCCAATGGCAGGTGGCATCATAGATGCCGGACCCTGTGGCCCAGACCACTCTGAGCCATGACAGTCCCCACAAGGGGCCTCTATCTCTGGCAGGTGAGTTTTGGGTTCCCTGGAGCCCCACAGCGCCTGCAGGGAGAGCAGGATGGCTCTCAGCTGCCATTTGAAGCTTAGGAGGAATTAACGGATCTGTCAAAAATAGATAGAGAATCAGGGAGAAGGTGGCAGAGCCTGAGAGATACTGTAGGGATCTTTCTTCCTCTACACCTGCCAACCGGGTCCCCGTCCATCCCTGTCATCTCTGGGCCCCGCAGGACAGGGTTCTCCTCACTGGGTGGGGCCCTGGTTCTTCCTGAGGGGACGTCCTTCAGGCCCCTCCTCCAGGCACCCATCACCCTTTCTCAGTGGGTCACAGGGACCCTGCAGTTCTCTCCCTCACTTTGCTGAGGGGACTCCTGCAAGAGCAGCAGGTGACACTCATATTTCTGGGGAGTGTTAATGGCAGAAAGAACTTGGCACAGAACCTTCCTGGGTTTTCCTGACCTCTGCGAGCTTGTGTCATTCCGTTTGGTTTCACTGATCCACCTGATAGTCAATGAAACCCAAGCTTTGCTGGAGTGGATGACAACCACGGACTGGCACCTGTCGAGCAGCCACCCGCATCCAGAAGCCTGGGCCCGTGCCAAGGGGGCGACCCAGGGCTGGGACCAGCCTGCTGGTGGGGGACTAGGAGCCCTCAGGCCTTTTCTCTCTCCCAGGCCTCTAGGGCCCGGATGGTGTCTTTTACTGTGGTGCCAGGTGATCAAAGTCCAGCACCTGTAAACTCCCAGCCACAGAAGCCATGCCTTCTGGGCCCATGTCTGTGGGGCATGAGCCGGCTGTCCCTGTCCTCCCTCAGTCCAGCCTGGGGTACCAGCACCCTTCTCACCTCCAGTTCTCTCGTATTCTCATTCTCATGACTCCTACAACATGACACTATCATTGCGGGGCACGTCTGTGCCGGTGACACTGGAACCTAGAAAGAGAAAACAGTGTCTGCTTCCTTGCAGGCAGCTCCTGGTGTAGGGATACCGTAGCTGTTGCCCTGTACCTGTCACTTACCGGCCACTCCGCAAATGTTTGCAGGGAGAACTCAAGGACCGAGGAGTAGCACCCTGTACCTTAGGAGAGAGCCGCCCTACTCAACAGCCAGCAAACTCTTAGTCTGCAGATAAGGCTGTTCCCCAAAAGGGCAAGAAATTCTATCATGTCCCCTTCATTCCCTGAGGCAGCTCTCCTTAGAGAAACCCGGTCCTGGGACTCTGTGACTTAGAGGAGGGCGGTCAGGGTGACAGCATTTGCAAGGACAGGGATGTGTTCACGTGACTCTGGCAGATTGGTCTCCCCAGGCCACACTGCATCCATACAGGGTACTGACCAAGGCAGGGAGGCCCACTTTCCACTAACCCCAGACCCTCGTTTCCTGCCTCGGGACACTGTGAACCAACTATGGGCCCTGGTTAGGCCCCACCCCAGGTGAGCCATGCCTGCTCACCTGACGCTTGGGCTCTGTGCTCACCTGGGCTGGACCTCCCTCACAGCCTAATGCTACATAAGATGCCCTCCTCTCTCCCCAGCCCTGCTGCCACTAAAGGTCACCCCCACTGTAGTCCCTCTCTCAGCTAGGATTCAGGGATGAACGCCTGTGAAATGCAGCATAACATACATTAGAGCCCAGAGGAGGACACCAGGCCCTGAAACCTGAGCCTCTTTACCGTAACTCACCTGTGTCCCATGAAAGAGCCTCCTACAAACAGGCCTTTGGGAATTAAAGAAAAGCCCCTTTGTTTCATTGGGAATCATAGCAGTTGCTGAATCAGGCCCCTGAGTTGCTAATTCAATGACAGAGGCCCTGGTCAGGCTCTGATGTGAGCACGAGAAGGGTGTCCTCTGTGTAACACTGTGTGAGTCCCACATCTTATAGGGGGCCCACCATGCCTGTCACCCTCTTCTGCCAGCTCTCTCTGCTCAGGTCACGAGAGCGGGAGGGTGGGAGGAAATCTCCCTAGGCTGAGGGAGGCCTCACTGTGAAGGCCAGGGTGCCCATCAGGCTCTGACACCATCACAACCAGACATGACCTACAGTGTCTGGTTTTGGTGATGGCTTCTGGGAACTAGAAAGATGGAGTGATAAACACAGGGTGAGGAGGGCTCTGGCTCAGCCAGGCACACAGGAGGGGACCCTGCTCTGCAGCAGAGGGACAGAACAGGGCTTTGGGTGTCCACCTGAACATTTGCTGCCTGTGAGTCTGTGGCCAGCTGGCTGCACCTGCCTGAGCAGAGGCCACACCTCCCTCTGGGTCCCCGGGGAGACATTCACGCTAGTGTGCCTGGTCCTGGCACAGGTGTTCCACAGGGTGGTTTTCATCAGCAGCCTTTTTGTCTTATGAAGAGACCCTCCCCTTCCCTTCCTGCTCCTCCCTCCCTTTCCTCCCCACACCCTGAACAGCCCCTGTGCTGTGCCCTCAGGGAAGTCCACCCAGCACCCTGGCTTCCTGTCCTCATGCCCTCAGTTTGCAGACCTCAGGCCTGCAGGCATCTTGCTGGACTGCCCTCTCACACCTCCAGGGGGCCTTCCTCCTGCAGTGCTCCCACACCTCTCCTTGGAGCCCAGCTAGCCAGGCCTTGGCGCCGATCCTCCCCGGGTCCCGCCTCTGCCTTTGGCTTTTGCTCTGGTTAGGCAGGACACTGGCCATAGGCCATGAAGGTGACATTTTCCCCCCAGTACCCCAGGGACAAAGGCCAGTCGAGACACCAGACCTGGAGCTGCCATGGCAGGAATGGGGCCACTTCATGTCTGTCCCCCGCTCAGCACTGGGCCCAGCACAACCTGGTCCTGAGTAGTGACTGGGATGGAACACAAGGCTCTAGAGATGGGCAGGGGTCATGTCGGTTTGAAAGGCACAGCAGCTGCCCTTAATCCTGGGGCACCTGGCCCTCGCATTGGGGCCATCGTTGCCCATGCCGGATCGGTTTTCCTCCAAGCCACAGTGCAGGTCTCTCCCTGGCCTTTGTCCCTTTGAGTCCTTCAGAAGCCTGAGTCAGGGCCTGGGGTCACTTCTCAGCAGTCGGGCAGCTCACAGATCCCCTCTCTGAGGCAAGCCTGAGGCACAAAGCCCCTTAGAAGCAAGGCTGTGTGCCCAGGAATGGGAGGGCAGCTCTGAGCCCCCATGTGCTCAGGTGATGACCTCGGAACTGACGGGAATATTCCCCCAGGCGGGATCCTGGGCAGCCAGGCGTCCCGATACATTGGGCGGCTGGGGAGGCCCTGGGCCACAGGGCTGTGCAGTCAGGGGTCACTCACCCTTTTAGTGCACCATCGCCAGATGCACCAGCACAGCAGCAGGATAAAGGGCAGCACCAGGAGAGGGACAGCCCAGTAGAGGGTCTTGTAACTGATGACAAGTGCCCTGGAAGACCCTTCACCCAGGTCAATTTCTGGGGTGCTTTCTGGTACAGCATCCAGAAGGGCACGTCTTTGGGAAGCCAGTGGGGCAGCTGGTGGTACGGCACCCAGTAGGGCAGCTGGAGACGCCTCCTTAAGAGAGCACACATGCTAAGTCCTCACAGCACCTACGCAGCTTCCTGTGGTGCCTATCCCTTGGCATCCCACCCCACACCACCAAATCCACCTTTCCCCTTACACTCAGATTACCCCACTCTGAGGGCACAGCGGGACTAGGATCCCAGGGCTGGACCCTGAGGGCCCCTGAAGAGCCTTGGGCCACAGACCCTGCTCAGAGGCTCTGCCCCAGAGCCATGTCAGGGCATCCAGGATCCTCTGTGCTGGGCCCCAGGCAGCCCCCACTGCACACCTGGGCTGACAGCACACAGCCTGGTGAGGGGCAAACCAGTGACGGCACCCGGGGGTGCAGGAGGGGCTGCTGGGGCCAGGATGAAGGGACGTTGCAGGATCAGTGCAGCCCCCTGGGTCTACCTCTCCATAGCCTCACCCGCCCTGCACCCTTCCACAAAGCTGCTCAACCCCTCTGAGCCCACAACCCCACATCTGCAGGAGCGAATGAGTGGACACCTCTGAGGTCTGTGGGTCACAGCCCATCCCAGTACAGGGCAGGCCCGTAAGGAGCGGGGCCCGCTGTCCTGTTGGTGCTCTAGCCACGGAGAAGCTCACTGCGCCTGTGCCCTCGGGGGCTGCAAGCCCTGGACCGTTACACCAAGTGCGATGCTTCAGGGAAGTGGGAGAGGGACCGCGTGAGAGAGATTCAGTGCCCTGGAGGCAGGGCAGAGGAAAGGAGAGGCCAGGTCAGGGCTGGGGGAGAGCCCACTGTGCTGGGAGTAGACACCAGTTGGCTCCTGAGTTCTTTCCCAGATGTGCTTGCTGAAGGGTGGTTGTCACTGGGTGGGACTCCTGTTGGGCAAACGGGTCAGGTTTGTCTGATCTGTGAGCAGACACCCAGGGATAAGCATAAACAGACATGCACAGTAGTGTCAGTGCTGTTGGAAGCCAGGCTTGGGGGCAGGGGCTGTGATGGCCACAACTGGGCTCAGGGCTGTACCACAGCTGGGCTGCAGCACCAGTGCAGTGGAAATTCACCTTGACTATGCAGGACCACAGGTGGTCCCAGCCTCCAGGTTTCCTGGGTCTGGGACCCGTTTTGAGGGCCTGGATTCTAGCTCCCTGCACAGAGCCTGCAGTGTCCACCCCTGACCTAAGCCAGACCCAGATGGAGCTCTGAACTCCCCACCAGTAGAACCAGGCCAGGGAGGTGGCAGAGTGGGTGTTGGGGGGCCAGTCTCAGC
The DNA here is from genome assembly GCA_032199065.1 of Smutsia gigantea. Lineage (NCBI taxonomy): Eukaryota > Metazoa > Chordata > Mammalia > Pholidota > Manidae > Smutsia > Smutsia gigantea. Next base: position 286,083 of record JAVSCE010004017.1, on the reverse strand, counting down.
ATCGTTCCAGAGTCCGCTAAGAGCTCCAAGTGGTCGGTGCCGTGTGTCTTCAGGGACCCTTGGCTTGCAACAGAGCGGAGGAGCTGCACGGCCCCAGACCCTTTTACAGAGGTACTCCCAGGGCACTTCTGAAGCCGGAGTGGGGGCACAGCTCCCCAGTGAAGGGCTGAGGGGCCTCAGTGGCTCTGAGGTGCTCACAGGTGCCCCGCTGCACAAGCTACTTGCTGGGCCTGCCCTGGACATTGTTCCTGCCTTTTACTTCCCGGTGTATCTCTCTGTCCAGTGAATGGCCTGAGTATAGTCCCAGAGGGAGGCTGCAGTCTTACCCTGTAAGTCGCACACGTGTTCCTGCTGATATCGAAATCAGTCTTGATAAAGCTGAGACCATTATTTAGACTGATATCAATGAAGATAGCCCTAAAGCACAGAAAGAGCAGAGAGTGACTGGCAGCCGAGACAGCACAGTGCATGCATTTGGCTCAAACTGCAGCCCAACAGTGGTCCTCGTTGTAATGGCTCTTATCAGCAGGCATTCAGGACACCAGACAGGAGGCAGCATGGGACAGGAGAGCCCACCCTGGGTGAAATGAGGTCAACCCTGCATTGCGCAAATTTCCTCATGGTCATGGGATAAATCGCAAGGCTGGCTGTTTGGTGTCCCCTTCCAAACCCTTTTCTATAACAGAGTATGCTGGCTTGGCCCTGAAAGGCTGCCTGGGCCATAGGTACCATCCCTGGGGCCCATCACCTCCTGCATCCTGCCCTCCTTGATAGAACCTGGGTGACAGGGGACCACTGAGCCCCTCAGGGGACCACCCACACAGGTGGGTGCAGAGGAAGCCCTCAGACATCCCAGAACAGGCGTGAGCAGCTTCGCCAGAGGAGGCATCCCCCACGCTGGTCACATAATGGTGCCAAAAACTGACCACTGTTCCCTGAACTTTTCACTTACTGGGCCGGATTTTTGATCTTTAGTCCTGGGCAGGTAATGGAAGTATCTTCTACAGATACAGCTCTTATTCCTGGAGGAAATTTACATGCAAATAATGTGAATGGACATGCTCCCACATCCCCGCCTCCCCTCTTGCTGCCCTTGGCAAGCAGAGCTCACCCCTTGGCAGATGTTGGCTTCTGTTCTCTGCTTGCTTCAGAGCACCTACCTCACACCAAGCACCGTGCTGCTGACTCGACTGTCAGATTAGCTACAACCTTCTGAATATTATCATCCCTTTGTTGGAGCTCATAATGAAAACTAAATGCCAAGTATGGTTAGGGGAAAGGATTTGTGTCTGGGGTGTGGAATGGTTAGGATTAAATTGGGAAAAAATCCCCCAAGAGGTGCAAACTGACTTTCCCGTTGGATATTCACAGTCCAGAGAGAATGACGGGATGGCAGCCCAGCATGCAGAGGGGCCTGGACAAGCATGATTGACTGGAAAGGAGTTTTCAAACCAATATTACATGCATGGGATGAATTTCCATTTATTAATGTCCTCTAATTTTTCTTAAGAGTGTCTTGTAGTTTTCAGGGTATAGGTCTTTCACTTCCTCGGTTAGGTTTTTTTCTAGGTATTTTATTCTTTTTGGTGCAATTGTGAATAGAATTGTTTTCCTGATTTCTCTTTCTGTATAGGAATGCAACAGATTTCTGTGTATTAATTTTGTGTCCTGAAAATTTGCTGAATTCAGATATTAGTTCTAGTAGTTTTGGAGTGGATTCTTTAAGGTTTTTTTATGGCATCATCTTTCAATCTCAAGTGAACACAGCATCCTCGGAGACCTGGCAGACTCAGAGCCCTGGGGCTGTCTCGACTTCCCACCACAGACTAATGGACTTGAGTCCTTGTCTCTCAAGGGAAGTGAGAGCCCAGGAAAGGGAAGGGGATGCAGCTCTAAGGGCACACCCCATCCCACACCCAGCCTGGGCTGCAGGGAAGGCTCCTCCCAGTTGTGATGGTGGTGCTGGGGATCGATTAAGTCCTGCGCACGAGTGGCAGGTGCCCAGGCTCCCAACCAGTTACACCTTCCACTGTCCATGTTGCTTGTTTTCAGTGTGTACATGGTGAATGGTCAGCACGGGCTTTCAAGGTTTGGTTGCTGTGGGACAGCTGTCACTGGAGGAAAGGAGGGGCTACTTACCTATGTTTTTATTTCCAAGTCGAAATTGACAGATAACTTTATCCTTGTGTACATTTTGGAAACCTTTTCCAAATACCTTGATTTTCTTATCTGCAAGAGTAATATCCGTATGTCTGTGTGAGGAAGAGCTGAGTTATTTTCCTCAGATCACAACTATGGCAGGCTGCCCCCAAAACAGAATTCCCATGAGCTCTTGGGAGGATGCAGTTGTATCTTAACCAACATTTGGGCAACCCCCTGGCCAAATCCTCTCCTTTGGGTCACTGAGGGCCTACTCTCAGGAGCCTGGCCTGGGCCTAGAGCACTCAGGGGCCCCTCCCCACTTCCCAGGACCCAGGAAGCCCATCATTAAAGGCACCCAGCCTAGCTCCCTCCATAGGGGCAAACCCAGCCACGGGTTTCTCCTCTGAAATACCAAGGGGCCCCCTAATGGGTGCAGGTAGGCACCAGGCAACCCTTACATAAGTGAGAGAAGAGCAAGACATCCTCGTGAGTCAGCCCTGTGTCATGGCTGAGCTGCACATGCACACCGGGGGGCCTGTGGGACTTTCTGAAACCCGGAGTCAATTTTCTATTCCTCCCACAGTCTTTCTGTGGCCCTATGGCAGAATGGAAACCCGAGAAGACAGGCCCGTTCTTGCAGAAAGAGAATGTGAGGTTTCAATAGGGTACATGGCTTCCCCCAACACCTGGCAATCAGAGGGTCAGGAACTGATCTCAGTGCCCAATCCAGGACCACTGAGGATGCAACCTCTGCTCTAGAACCAGCTGAATAGGTATCACGCAGCTCCTCTGGAACGCCCTGGGTTCTGGCTTTCAACTCATGGGGCTGTGACTGCGGAGCCTGAAACCATGAGAGGGGACCAAGCTGGCCTGACCCTCGTAGGGAAGCTTGGCAACAGCCTCTACTCCCATGTCTGTGATGCGCAGAAAGTGTGGCAGCTCAGGGCAGGGCTGAGAGCCCACAGCGCAGCAGGTGCTGGCACTCCCGGGAAGGTGCACGATGCCCCTCGGCTCCACGAGTCTCACCCTGCCTGTGTCCCTGCTGCCCTTCAGGCCCTGCTCTTGACCCCTTCTCCTCTGGCAGGAACTACGTCTCTCAGGTGTCTGGTTTACTCTGGGAATGGTAGGTAAGCAGGGATACGATGATGGTTTCAGGGTTTTGAGTAGAAGAGATGTTGAGTTAAAGGGCTGTGCTTTGCCCAGACAGTGGCATTCTGCCCTCACCCTGTTCCTCCAACAGTAAAAACCTCCAGAAGAAAGTGAACCCAAGAGTGAGCAGAGCCAGCCTGCAGGGAGCTGTCCTTCCCCCCCTGCACTCCCACTGCCAACCAGCTCTGAGGGAGCAGAGGGACCTGCAGCCCCAGGATGGGAGGCAGACCCTTTCTGCAAGGAAGGGCACTCTTTCTGGGAGAAAAGTTATACACCAGGCTCCCTGGGAACCACGGACAGGGGATTGAAGGCGGGCAGCTCCCTGGGAAGGCCAGTGGGGCAGGGCCGGGAGGAAGGGGGGCTGACCGCCAGGAGTGGCCGGTGCACAGCAGGAGGTGACTGCCTTGGGGCAGCCAGGTGGGGGCTGGGACACCACGTGCTGCCAGTGCAGGCTCGTGGAGGGAATTCCCACACTGCTCACCCACTTTTCAGCTGTGTGTCCCCTGCCTGCAACAATTATACTGCTGGTACTGATCCCTGGAGAGCCCTGCCCCATGCCCACAGAGAGGTACGCTTGGGAAGACCCCACAGGGTGGCTTGTAGTAGCATCTCCTTCAGAACAATCCTACTGTTGAACAAGGGAGACTAATGAAATTAATTTGGTCCTTCAATGTAACAGACTGCTGTGCAGATGGCGGGAAAATAGTATGATCCCACTAATATGGAAATATCCTTGTCAAGGTTACTGAGATAGGTGTGCACACATGCGTAATCAAGTTCTCATTACACAGGAATGTAATGCATATACACTCAAGTCCTCATAGTAGTCCCCTCTGGGAGACAGTAGGATGGGACCCATCGGGGCCCTCATCACAGTGGAGGGGCAGTGGCTACCCAGGGTGGGGGCAGGACAGTCCCTTGCTCCACAGAAGGTCCTGCAATGGCCAGTCACCTAAGGAAACCAATTCAAGGCCCCACCTCCAGCATGGCCCCCAAGGGGTGAACAGCCCCAACATCCCCAGCAAACACGCAGGACAGATGAATCTCAGACCGCTGTGCCCAGCGCACCAGGCCAGAGCAAGCATCTGGGGCACGTGGGCCCACTGAGGAGAGGTTGCAAACCAGAGGACGGCCTGTGGAGGAAATATCAGGATGGGAGCTGCCCCCAGGGGTGAGGTTGGGGGCAATTGCCAGGGAGGGCATCCAGGGGGTTTTCCTGGGGCAGCGCTAAATTCTGTATGTCCATGGGCTGACCTACACAGGCGTTCTGTGCAATTCTCAGCCTTGTCAAATGGCACCGTTACCATTTCTGCATTTCAAAAAGAGAACTCAACAATCATTGGTCCCTAGTTTAAGATATGCAGACTGAGGGGTTTCATGTGTGGTAGCCTGATGTCAGTGTTTCCCTGTGAGATGCTTCAAAAATAGGATGGATCATTGAAGGAGAGAGAGCGAGAGCCAGCTAGTACTAGTTAAATACATGATAAGAAAATATGGTCACCCAGGAATTCTGAAGACCAGGTAGTGGAGAAGCGGGTTCATTGTATAATTGTTTCCAGCGCTGAAGATTTTAAGGTTTGCATAATAAAAGGTTCGAGACAGAAAGCTGCATGATAGAAATAATGTCATGGACAGAGCCCAGGAGAAGTCATGGTGCACCTTGGATGACAAGTGACTAATGAGAGGTGGAGACCAATGGCAGAGGGAGCCAGAGGGGGCGGTCCACCAGGAGCAGCTGTGAGTGTGAGACTCCTGTGAATTGGGCCTCAGAAGATGGGTGGGAAACTGAGGCAGGGCTTACAGTAGCCTAGCTGCCGAACCCTGACCTCTGCAGCAAATGAGGTTTAGAGCAGAGGGTTCCTTGCCCTTCAGGTTGTCAGCTAGTGACCTCAGATTCCATGGTCAGCCTGGGCTGGGTAAGTGGCCTCTCTGAGCACTTGCACTGTGACAGGCTGGAGCACAGGCTTAGGGGTAGGGAGGCCAGCAGAGGCCTCTGCCTCAACCTGGAGGGAGCCTGAGATGCTGAGGAGCCCTTGAGACTCATGCCCAGCCCCTGCCTGCTTCCTCAGGGCCCCCCACCTGCTTCCTCAGGGCAGCCTGATGAAACAGGTTCTTCTACTTCCTTTGGGGGTCCAGGTTTCTGCTTTGTACTTTCAAGTGACTGTCACTCTGTGTAGTGGCCTTTGACAAGAAGGCAGCAGTATAACAGATCAGAGCCAAAACTCTGGGCCACACTGGTAGCAGGCATGTGGCAGGCACCTGTCACTTCATCTTGGCTGCCATGGGGGGTGAATGATGACTGGCACCCTCACCCGTGGCTTGCCATGTTGGTCAAGTGCCGTGGCCTGTGGTTCCAACAGACATAATCACAGAAATGAAGATGTCAAACTGGCTGCACGGCTGGGCGCTTAACCCAGGAGGAGCAGGGAAGGCCCCATGTGTGGGATTGCTAGACCCCTCCACAGGGCATGTTCAGAAGACGGGGAGTCAGACAGCTGCTCTCAACAGCTGGCTCACCTGGAAGCTGTTATCCCGGAGGCCCCTTACCCACTCAAAGTACATTTCAAATACTAATCAAACTTGGATTTCTGGGGTGACTTCTAAATGGTTTGACGTATTGTCATGGTTATATGTGGTTGGGTCCCATTCGGTAGTGTCCTTCAGGTTTTTTAAAACAGTTTTTTAAATTTCCTAATTAATCTTTTGGTTGTGAGATTAAAGAAAGTAATTACACTAAACTTATGTGGCCGTCATTTTGCAGTATGGTCACCAAGCCATCGTTCACTGTGCCCTAAGGTAATAGGGGGCCCGTTACAAACCTGGGCAAACACGCCATCACATGTCCACCCCCAGCACACGCCAGGCGCCCATACCTCACACAGACTTACATACATACCTGACACAAATGTTCTTACGGACCCAATGCGCATTCCAAACCACAATCCCCCCTAGACAACACATTCACATACACACAGCACATTATACATATTCACACCACACACACCACACCCACACACTGCGCGTTCAGACACACGGCAAAGACTGAAACCACATACACCACTCCCACCACACACATGGCACATTCACAAAACACACACACTCCTTTGTTTACAACAGCGACTCCAGTTATTACCTCTAGTGCAGACAGCGGAGACATCCACAGATGTTATCTGCACACAAGACCTCGCTATGAGCTGAAATAGAGACAGAGGAGTGGCAGGGTCATGGGAGTGAATGGCGGGGACATGGTGTGCAGCCCCCTTCATCCCCCCTCACACACTAGCCCATACTCACTGGGTCAACGATGTCCTCCAGTCCGCTGTATCCACTCTCTACTCCCAACACATGGCCCTCTTTACCGGCCAGTTCCAATAGCTGAAAGGGAGAGGAGATGGCCTGGGCCCACAGCCATGGGTGATGACCCAGAGGCCGCCAACCCAGGAGACAGACACCGAGCGCTAGACCCTGGCACCCACCAGCAGCCCACCTCAGGGAAGGGGACGCTCTTCCACCCTCGCCCCTGCTGTGTGGCTCTTACACAACACTCGCTATTCATTCTGCACAGCCACCTCGCACATCTCTCAACTCCCTGGGCCCAGCCTCAGCGGAGAGGGCCCCGACCCCACTGCCCAGGCACTTTTTGGTGGGTAGAGGCCCATCCTCTGGGCGACCCTGAGAGAGCCGTCTCTGAAGCTTTCCCCAGCTAGGCTCACAAGTGACCCCTCATTACCTGCTCAGAATTACCTGGTATCTCTGGTAATCTTCCACACCAACAAAATAAAGAGTCGCCCCCAACTGCTTAGATTTTTGAGCCTGAGAAAGAGGAAGTGTTGGGTATAATAAATTGGGTCCAAATATGTGGATCAAAAGGCTGGTAACAATGGGCTTGACTCACTTCAACTTTAGTCTCTTTAAATGATTCTGGCAGCAGCTCTCCACCTGTCAGTGCAATGATGAGGCTGGGAACCTTCTCTCCTGTGGGAGAAGCAGGGAGTTACTGGGTCAATGAGAGCAACCGCCACAGGTGGCCAGGACCCGAGCACTGCTCGCCACACCTCACCCTCCTGGGGAGAGGCCACCCGAACCCGAGCACGTGCCACCCACATGCCTGGAAGGCTCTGCAGCTTATCCTGCAACAAGAAGGGCCCCTAGGCCAGGACCCCTCTGCAGATGAGCAGACCGAGCCCAGTTTAGGGTTCTTCCTACAGAACTGTCACTTCTACCAGAAGGTACAACCATTGCCCTGAAAGGCAACTCTAGCAATTACCCAGAATAAGCATCAGCCTTCCAGATGAGCAAACAGGAGTGGGCACACCTACTGTGCAAGATTCCCGCAGGTCCACGCTGGCCTGTTCCAGCTCTGGACCTCACCCACAGCTCTCCCGTGGGCACCTAGGTCAGAGGCAGTTGGGCAGTAGACCCCATCCCCAGCTCAATGCCTTTCCCTGGCCCCACACACCTTTCCTAGAACCTACAGCCACGATGAAGATGTGTCTGGGGTAGACGCAGTCTTTTACACTATGGGAGGCCCAGAGCAGGAGCATCAGCCCAAGGGAAGGTGTTGAAGGGAGACATGTATGGTCAGCAAGGGGGAAGGTCAGGCTCTCTTCTTACACTGAAGCCCCACCACTCTAGGGCCCTCTGGGTTTTCCCTTTTCTTCTTCATGCAGCCCAACTCCAGGGCCAGCACCTCACATTTCCTAGGAACCATGAAGTCGCACACACGACCCTTTGTGCTGCTACGGAACATCCCTGGGGTGGTTTTCATCCTCCCTGCTCGGAGCAGGGAGCTGCAGCTCAGAGAAGGCAAGCAGCTAGCTCCAGGAGTCAGTGCTTGGACACAGCCTGGGGTGGTCTGCACCGACCTCACTGAGGCCCAGGACTGGCTTTCCCCGGACACCACCACCAAGAAGTCAGTAAGCAGCTTACCTGCATCACTCATTTTTTGCATCTGCTCATTTGCCTGCAACAAAATGAAGGAAAATGTGGGTGGGGGGGGGATGCCAGTGCGATGACCCAATGATGACCCTCTAGGAACTTGATAAAGCAGAGCTAGGTCTCAGAAATCTAGATTCTGTACCTTTTTCAATCCATGCTGCATATTTGTGGCTCCTGTAGGTAGTACATTGAGCAATCCGGCTCCTGTAGGTAGTACATTGAGCAATTCGACAAGAGCAGTGTTTATTTTTTCTCTGAAAAAAAATCAGAGCAGGTGGGAGATGGAATAAGTTTCCCTATTACAATCAGCCCCAGGCTGTCCTTTTCCATCTGCACATGCAGACCTGCTGGGACAGGGGAGGGCCAAGTCACGTAGCCCTGTCCCGGCCCTCTGTCCTGTGTCTTTGGCATGGGCTGGCCTAGTTCCCATCTTCCCAGTCCCCATCCAGTGAGCAGGGTGGGGAGTGGACGCTGCTTTATGGCCCCACAGGTATGGCCTGGCTTTCTCTGTGCTCAGCTGTCTAAGCCGTGCAGAACTGGGGACCTCACCCAGGGACATACCTTGACTGTCCATGGTGAATATGGGGACATCCCAACGGTGATGCCATCACAGGGTGCCTGGCAGCACAATTGCCCCCCCGGGGACCCTGGTGATGGCACACTGTACTCCTGCACTTAAGGCAGAGCTTGGAAAAGTCACCTGCTCACCACGGGCCTCTCTTGTCCTCCTCTCTCTCTGTCCCCTGAGGTGACTCAATCCCCGTGAAGCATCCCCGTTCTGGATGGGGGCTGAGGAGGTGACAAGCTGCCAAACTAGAGCCCTAGGGGAGCTGGACATCATGTGCTCCCCAAGAAAAGAGCAGAGACTGGGGAAGGGGCCCTGTGGGCTGTCCATGCAGGTGGAAGAGCGGTGACCCTCAGGCTACCAGGGGATCGTGGTCGGTCAACGCTGTTAGAGCAGACAGCTCAAGATGGCACTGGGACACTGGAGGGCACTGGAGCCCATGTCAGGCTGACCCCACGGGATGAGAGGAGCTGGCACAGCAAGGCGAAGGGAACCATGGGCCCTGAAGGCTGGGTTCCAACCATGGGCAGAAGAGATGCTGCCCAGGGCTGAGATCTGAGGTCCCCAGATCCAGCACTGACCTGCCCAGCCCAGCATGTGAGGCCCTGGAACCAATGCCAGTTCACACCAAAGCACACGCTGCACAGCCCAATACAAAACCATCCCCTCCTCTCAGCACAGTTTGGAAGGTCTCCCATTGTCCGGCGGCAGCACCACCACAGGGCCTGCCCCTCTGAGCCCTCCCCAGCCCGTGCCCAGGACCCACCTCACCCGCCATCTCCCTCGTCTCGAGCTGGTTCTCCCCTGGGAGCGCTGCCCCTCCAGCCCTGCTCCCACTCTGCTCAGGCTCATGGTGCCCGTCTAGGGCCACCTGCTCAAAATATCAATCTCCCAAAGACACAGGTTTTCACATCTTTCCTGCTTCATGGACCCTCTCCTGACCTGAACCCCTCCTTCAGGGAGGTGGGCTCCACCCTCACTCCCCAGAGAGGATCACAGATGCCCTCCACGATCAGGCCACAGCTTCTCTTGTTTCTTGAGGTCCAGGCTCTGATCGCAACACCTTGGAGGAGGCAGCAGTGTCCTCCTCACCCCGCCTGGCACCCCCTCCTCCTGAGACCCAGACCCAGCAACTCTGCCCCTCTCCCTTCCAACTCCTGTCGTGCCTCCCATGGAATGGCTTTCTCCTACTTCAAACCCACACAGGTGTTTCTCCTACATGCAAACCACGCACATGCATGATCGGACCCACAAGCCCACACAGTGGCCGTGGGCTCCCTGCTATTCCTCAGGCTCAGACCCGGGGTGCTGTTGGGAGTCCCGTGCCCTGCCACCCCCAGGCTCGCTCCCTTGAGGGCTGGCAACGCCTGCTCCATGGGCTCCTGGCATCACTTCATGGTCCTGACAAGAAGCCCTGTGCCACAGGCGCTGAAAGCCTCCAGCGCAGTGTCCTCAGGCTGTCTCGTGCTCCTCCCACTCTCAGGGGGGTTCCAGTCATTTTCCTACATGAGAATCTTAACCTCCCTGCTACTCAGAACCTCCATAACTTCCCACCTTCCACCTAGACCCTCCAGGGATGCAGGCCCACGGTGCCTTCCTCCAGCACCCTGTCCCAGCCTGGTGTTCAGGACCTACTCCTGGGCTCACCTGACCAGATTCACAGGGAACATGTTCCCCTCCACTGAAGCACCAGCACTTGGATGACACCCACTCCTTCCTCTCTGGTTCTGATTCTGTCTCCCTCTTTCCCCAGTTGCCCAGGGCAGAAAGTGACACACAACAGCAGGTGCCAGGCTATGTCCCTAAAGACCCCCCACATCTGCTCCACCTGATGAGGGAATCTTCACAGTCAGCCTGTTCTAGGGAAAGGGTAGAGCATGGAGGGAAGGACTCAGGTCAGGTGGAGGGCCGGGCTCTGAGGGCAGAAAGCTGTCTAGTAGCACAGGGTTCAGCCAGCGCCAGTGCAGAGCGGGCAATGGGGCCCAGGAGGCCAGGGCTGAAGGTCAGGGTGGGCAGTGAGAGGAGGGTCCAGGACAGACTGCCTGCCTGCCCACCAGTGGGTTCCTTAGTGAGGGCTCAGGGGCCCCCTCTGCTCCCTGGCCCTCCCTGTGGCCTGGTCACTGGGTCTGCTTTAGGGGATCAATGAAACACTTACCTGTCTGAGGTCAGCTCCATGTTGATGTGGCCATGTGTGGAGTAGGTGATAAAGGACATACGCTGTTCAGGGCTTGGGAGGAAACATGGGCGTGTGAGCAACTATACACACAGGCTGAAAGTGAGGCTGATATGCACCAGGGAGGGGGTGCCCAACAAGTTCCCTGTTCTCCCTTCTGTTTCCTTTAGTGTGGAGTCCATTTCCTGGATTCCAGAAGTTCTCATGACTTTAGTGAAGGATCATGAGGCCTGGAGGGTGTGCAGCCCTCTCGTCAGAGTGCAGCAGAGCACCCCGTAGACCCAAATCCCACAAGTCTGTTTCCTCTCTCTGCCTCTCTCCTGCTCACACACACACATGCACACAGGGCTGCGGTGTGCACAAGGAGACAGACGGCTGCATACCCTTCCACGAGGGCCCTCCCAAGCTGGCCTCCCATCTCCTGTCAAATTCTTTGTGCTTTCCCTTCTCCTCCTCCCTGGACTATCTGCCCCACATCCCTCCCCATCATCTCAAAGAAATTACTCTCCCTCATCAGCAATTCATATACTCCCCTCTCTTTTCACCTCTGGCCACTCTCTTCTGATCACCTGGCCCTCCTTATCCTTAAGTTAAGTTGTTCCCATAGGAACCTATATGAGCTCCCCACTGGCCCTGGCTCTTGTCCACGATGATGAGACTTCTCTTCCTGGAGTACAGCCGGCATCCTGTTTTTCTGGAGTCACTCAGACCCCAGATCAGGCATCACTCATGGCTCCCCATGGCTCACAGCAGGACATCCAGGCCCTTCTTCCTGGCACTACAGGCCTCCTTTGCCTGGGCCCCAACCTGACCTATCGCTTCATCTCCCAGCCTCCCCATGTTAATCGTGCTCAGCCAAGTAGACCCCTTGCTGCTCAAATGACCTTCATGGCTCTTGTTACCCTGTATTTCTCATCCTCCAAGTTCTAGATAAAACTTCCACATCCCGATGTTTAGTTACAGCCTTAAGTAGTCTGCCTATTTCCTAATCTGTAAGGGCCTCCAGGGAAGACTGTGCCCCTGAAAGCATGGCCTGACTCCCAGGAAGGAGTCAAGCAAGGCCGCAGAGATCTTAGGAAACAAATGTGATCTGTCCTTTTTTCCTGCTTCAAAACACTGCCCTGAGCTTTGTGACCTGAGGCCGCCCCATGTCCACTGCATCTACATAGCAATGTACTCAGTTAAAGAGAAAAACACCCTGCAACACAGAGCTGAAAAGCCATACTTTTTAAACTTGTTCACCAAATCCTTCACAAAGCTCTGTATGAACATCCAGTTGGTTACACTGCCTGATCTGAAAAAGAAGAAGACACGAGTCAGAGGCGGAGGTGCATCTATCATGTGAGCATAGTTTCTGCCTTCCCTGCCTTCCTGCAGGCCCTTTGCCAAGCTGCTCCATGAGAGCCCCCAGCTCCTGGAATGGCTAAAGGCTACCACAGACCCTCAAGGGAAATCAGTGCATTACCCTCGTGGTGACTTATTCAATGTGAGTGGCAGCAATTGGTCAGTGAGGCCCGTGTGGGAGGGCATTAGGGAACTCTCGGATGCGGGGCTTCCGGGGACAGACACGGGTGGTGGATCGTGCTGCATGGGAATGTGAGGAGATGAGGGAGGATGCATTGGTTGGTAAAGCCTCCAGAAATTCTGGTATGCTGGCTCTCCTGGTCCCCCACTTCCCCTTGGGAATCACCATCCCCAGCTCTCTGTTCCTCTTCCAGCCCTTGAACACGGGGGTGGGTCAGCAGGCAGGCTGTTTATCACCACATCCCAACAAATAAAAAGTGTTAAAGAAAATGCAGAGAAATTGGAACACTTCCACATTACTTGTGGGAAAGTAGAATGGTACAGTCAGTGTGGAAAACAGCACGTCATAGTTAAAATAGTTAAACACAGAATTTACCATGATGCGGCAAATCCCCTCCTAGGGAGACGCCCAAAAGGAGTGAAAGCAGGGACGCAAACACATACGTGTATTCCAGTGCTCCCAGGAGCATTAATCACAAGAGCCCCCAAGAGGAAACAGCTCAAGTGCTCATGAACAGATGAGCAGAAACAGAAAGACGGCATATACACACAATGGAATATTATTCAACCATAAAAAGCAATGAAACTCTGACGCATGCGACAACATGGGTAGACCTCACACAATAAGGCAAACACACGATGCCAACTGTTGTATGATTCCATTTATATGGAGTGTTCAGGACAGGCAGATTCATAGGTATAGAATATAGAAAGGAGGTTGCCAGGAGTTGGGGAGGGATCAATGTGAGTTGTTGTTTATCCAAGTTTCAGTAGCCTCTGTCCCTGAGAAAGCACCTAAGCCATGGCTAGCTCCATGAGGAACAGCTGTAAAGGGCCCTGAGAAGGACAAAACAAAAGACACGGAATGGCCCATCAAAAGGGGAGCACAGATCAACAGCCAGGCCTGCAGAGCTCTATTCCTCCGTCCCCTGAGCTTGGGAGGACACTGTGAAGGACACAAACACGCTGAGTCCAGAGGCGTCGGTGAGGATGCCCCTTCACCCGCCATCCTCCCTGAGAACCTCTCACCCGCCTTTCCCGAGGCAGCCACAGGCAGCGACCGATGGCCTGACATTTGGTCCAACCTGGGACAACCCTGAGCGTCAGCTGAGGCTGTCAGGCCTGCATGGAAGTTCCATTTAATGCTGTTTCTGCCGATTTTGTCACACAGGGGCGGATGCCAAGGTGCCAGTTAGTGAGCGTCCTGCACAGGCTCCATGTGTGGAGTAGACGGATCTTAAAGCTCTGCTCTCTCCCCTACGCCACCCCTCTTCCTCCACCCACCTCTGTCACACATGTGGGTGCTCCCCTGGATTCTGACTCCCCATTATCCTCTCACTGGGCACACCCACCCTGGGATCGTACTTGACTTCCCCCAGCCTACAATGAATGAACAGGACTACTCATCACATGGGTGACAGGTCCCAGAGAACCTCAGGACCGCTACCAGCAGAGACATTAGACTCACACATCCCCCACCCCAAAGGGCACATGGGAAGAAAGCTGAGTCAGGGGATCTGGGCTGGGTCAGGGGCCCCTGTGGGGCAGGGAGATCCCAGAAGGTGTGATTTTGGCTTAACTGGCAGTTCACTTTGTACTTATCTTCCGTGACCATGTCTCACGTGCTGCTGAGCAAACTACCTACAAATTCCCCTTCACCTTCATCGCAACATGGTGAGATGGGTATGAAGACCCCAACTGTGCAGATGGGGACACTGAGCCACGGGGAGATGACGCGACTGGCCCAAGGTTCCCTGACTGGTGAATGGAGTCTGCCTGCCTGTAGGGCTGGGGCTGCCTCCTACTGCCCTTTCCCCTAGAGGAGCAGGGACCAGCCGCAGGGGGGAGGATGTTCCCACTCTCCAAGCACTTCTCAGCAAGCTGGTCCTGCCTGGGGGTGTGCAGCTCCCGGCCCTGGGGCTGAGGCTGCCATGGTGTCAGGTCTTGCCTGGCCCGCTGCAGCAACACTCTTGGCCCAGGGCTGGGAAGTGGGTGTATAAATGCTTTCTGGGGCACCCTCAGCCCCTCCTCCCATTTGCACGATCTGGCAGGATTTAGTCCTGGCCAGACAAAAAGGCAAGTGTCAAGCCTGACGGCCACGGTGGGGGGCAGGGAGCACAGGGCTGTGACACTGCCTATCCTGGAGCCTGAGTGGGGTACAAGGGACTTCAGTTGCTCCGCTTCCTCTCCTTCCTTCTCCACTCTCAGGGCAAGGCCTATACTCTTCACACTGAGCTGCTGCGAGAGCTAGCTGTGTCGGCGGGGCAAGTGCTGCCTGCCAGCGTTTAAGAAGCCAAAGGAGGCAGTGGGAAGAGAGGGGCAGGAGTGGGGAGGTCCTGGTTCAAGAAGCTGTTTCTCTAGTGCCTTTCTCTTACGTTTGGAAGCAAATTAGCTCTGCTGACATTGAATAAATCGCTTGCACCTCAGCCTCAGTTCCGTCTTCCCCAAATAAGGAAAGAGATCCATTCCCTTAAGCTTTGGGAGGCCAAAATGGGAGGGCACATAGTGCCTAATTATGACTATTATTACACACGCCCCCTCCTGCACGCTGAGCCCTTCCCCAGCCATCCCAGGGCCTAGATGTGCCTGAGCGGCCCAACAGCAGGGACCAGGGTGTGGGCAGGGGCACTGGAACAGGATAGTGGCTGAGAGGACCCTGTGGACTCACTGGCCCTCTCTGGAAAGACTGACCCAAGGAGGCTCTCAGTCCCCCACAGGACCATTCAGACCCCCACCCCAGCCCAAGGTGGGAATCACTAGCTTCCTGGGCTATGCTGAGGATCAGTGAGGCAAGAGCTGCCCAGGGCAACTCAGAGTCCGTCCATGAGACAGTGAGGAGGGACGTTTTATCCATGGCAGGGGAGGCTCCCATCTCCGCTGGTTCAGCTGGGCTTGCATCCCCCTATCAGCAGTCTCCGTGGAGACCGGAGGGAGGGAGACGTTGTCCCACCTTGGACGGAATGAGGCAGCTCAGTGAGCCTGAGTCCCATAGCCCCTCCAGCCTCTGGGCTGCTTCCTCCAGCCTCCAGGAGCCGCCCCCTTTCAGGAGACTGCATATCACAGGCCTTCCCTGCTCCCCATCCAGGGATGGTTTTGAGGATGACGGAAAGCCCAACAAAGACCTTGGACACAAAAGAGTCCTTTAAATATATTGACAGTCATACCCGTGTCAACACTGAATAAGTAGCATCTATTCCCGGTCCAACACAGGAGGTGAAAATGGAAACAAGGTCATCTCCCACAAAGACTGAGGCCCCCAGCCCCTTCCTTCTTGAGGGCTTGCAGGTGCCTCACCCAAAGCCTAGGTCCCGAGCTCTGGACAGACAAACCGAAGTGTCCTGGAAGCGCGCACACACTGTCACTTGGGTCTCCAAGGTGCCCAAGGAAGAAGCAAAGCACTTGGCAGCATGGAAGCAAAGGCTCTCGAAGTAGTGACACTGCGGATGCCCAAAGCAGCCCGGCCACCTCCCTGGGGCCCATTTACACAAGTCATCAGTGTGAAAAACAAAACAAAACAAGACATGCTAACAGACAAAAACCAAACACTAAAGCCCAGAGGGAGCTAACAACTGCTGACAAGTCTGCTCCCAGTAATATTCCCGCCAGCCGATTGAGGGGCATGCAGGCCACAGATCTGGGCCATGTGGTTGGGGGGACTCAGTCATCTAGGAACCAGATGGTGGCCTTTAATCCTTTCCAAGAGAGAAAGTCCCAGGGAACAAATTCCTGGGGCATTCTTTCTGCCCCAGGAACAGGGAGGCCACAGAGGGTCTGATCCTTGAATGTGACCAAGGCAGTCCCTGCTTCCCTCTCTCAGAGCCTGTGGCCCCCTCAGGCCCCATTTTGTCTATACTGACCCCAGGGACAGCACTGTTCTATGGCACTGACTAGAGCAGGTGGGCCACTCACGAGTCTAAGACGAAGTACACGTCGTAAGTGCTCCAGCAGGATTCCCCATTTGCTGGGCTCTCCTGGAGCCAGGAGCCGGGGTCGTAACCTTGGTCCTGGGTGAGGTAGGAGTGGAAAGTGCTTCTCCTGCCCAGGAGTGGAGATGGCAGCAGCAGCAGCGGGAGGAAGACGAGCATGGGACCCAGCATCTTGGGGCCGCTGTTCTTCTCTCCTCCCCGTCCCTGAGGGCCCAGGGCCCTCTGGGCCTCAGGAACTTCAGGCCACCTCAAGCCAACACCTCCTCTGCTTCCTCTCGTGCTCAGGGGCCTCGGCACTCCCAACCTCGGCTCTACTCACGCTTTAATAACTATATATCTTGCACCTGCAAGCAGCCACCTGATACCTGCCCTGTGGGTCCAAGCAGCAAGTGGTTGGCTGTGGGGTGATGGCCCCACTACTTAGGTGCCTTTACCCCGCCCTGCTGAGGTATGCCCATTATGATGGCAACAGGTTGCATGGTGACTGTCACCTGCAGCTCTGCTCAATGTCCTCCCTGTAGGCAACCCCAGGCAGGAGTTTGAAGGGGTAGTAAGATGAGGCCTCTATCTGTCCCTTATCCCAATCCCTCCCAGGGAGTCTTTACAATTTCAAGGAAACCCAGCCCTTTTGTTAACTGAAAGAGGGCAGCTGAGGGGGCCTACATACGGACATCACTGAGTGTGAGGAGGTGAAGACAAGAGTGCTAGAGACTTTATTTGTGGGGACACTGAAGTCACCCAAATGATAGAAAGATCTAAAAGAAAACGGTTGTGAACGCCAGCCAGTGTCCTTTGTGCATGAGGGACATTCCAGTTATCTCCTGCTGTGTATTGAACTATCCCAAACCTAGGGACATAAAACAGAAAAAATTCATATGCTCACAGATTCTGTGGATTAGAAATTCAGAGATGTCTGAGGACGCATGGGATGAAGAGAAATTAAAGAGGACACTAATAAATGGAAATTCACTCCATGCTCTTGGGTAGGAAGAATTAATATTGTTAAAATGGACATCCTGCCTAAAGCAATCTACAGATTCAATGCAATCTCTATCAAAGTACCAACAGCATTCTTCAATGAACTGGAACAAATAGTTCTAAAATTCATATGGAACCACAACAGACCCCCAATAGCCAAAGTAATCTGGAGAAGGAAAATTAAAGCAGGGGCATCTCGCTTCCCAACTTCAAGCTCTACTACAAAGCCACAGTAATCAAGACAATTTGGTACTGACACAAGAACAGATCCACAGACAAGTGGATCAGAATAGAGTCCAGATGTTAACCCAAACATATATGGTCAATTAATATACGATAAAGGAGCCATGGATATACAATGGGCAAATAGCCTCTTCAACAGCTGGTGTTGGGAAAACTGGATGGCTACATGTAAGAGAATGAAACTGGATCATTTTATAACCCCATACACAAAATTAAACTCAAAATGGATCAAAGACCTGAATGTATGTCATGAAACCATAAAACTCTTAGAAAAAAACAGGCAAAAATCTCTTGGACATAAACATGAGCAACTTCTTCATGAACACATCTCCCCGGGCAAGGGAAACAAAAGCAAAAATGAACAAGTGGGACTATATCAAGCTGAAAAGCTTCTGTACAGCAAAGGACACCATCATGAGAACAAAAAGACATCCTACAGTATGGGAGAATATATTTATAAATGACGTATCTGATAAGGGTTGACATCCAAAATACATAAAGAAATCACATACCTTAACAAACAAAAAGCAAATAATCCAATTAAGAAATGGGCAGAGGACATGAATAGACACTTCTCTAAAGAAGAAATTCAGATGGCCAACAGGCACATGAAAAGATGCTCCACATCGCTAATCATCAGAGAAATGCAGATAAAAACCACAATCAGATATCACCTCACACCTGTGAGGATGGCCAACATCCAGAACACAAACAACAAATGTTGACGAGGATGTGGAAAAAAGGGAACCCTCCTACACTGCTGGTGGGAATGCAAAATAGTTCAACCATTGCGGAAAGCAGTATGGAGGTTCCTCAAAAAACTCAAAATAGAAATACCATTGGACACTGGAATCCCACTCCTAGGAATTTACCCTAAGAATGCAGCAGCCAAATTTGAAAAAGACAGATGCAACCCTAGGTTTATTGCAGCACTATTTACAATAGCCAAGAAATGGAAGCAGCCTAAGTGTCCATCAGTAGATGAATGGATAAAGAAGATGTGGTACATATACACAATGGAATATTATTCAGCCATAAGAAGAAAACAAATCCTACCATTTGCAACAACAAGGATGGAGCTAGAGGGTATTATGCTCAGTGAAATAAGCCAAGCCAAAAAAGACAAGTATCAAATGATTTCACTCATATGTGGAGTATAAGAACAAAGAAAAAAACTGAAGGAACCAAACAGCAGCAGACTCACAGAACCCAAGAACGGACTAATAGTTACCAAAGGGAAAGGGACTGGGGAAAATGGGTGGGAAGGGAGGGAAAAGAGGGAAAAAGGGGCATTAGGATTAGCAGATGTAATGTTGGGGGGGCATGGGGAGGGCAGTACAACTCAGAGAAGACAAGTAGTGATTCTATAGCATCTCACTACGCTGATGGACAGTGACTGTAATGGCGTTGGTGGGGGGGACCTGATGAAGGGGTAGTTTAATAATCGTAATATTGCACATGTAATTGTAAATTAATGATAATAAAATAAATTATATTAAAAAAAAAAGAAGAAGAAAACAAATCCTACCATTTGCAACAACATGGATGGAGCTAGAGGGTATTATGCTCAGTGAAATAAGCCAAGCCGAAAAAGACAAGTATCAAATGATTTCACTCATATGTGGAGTATAAGAACAAAGAAAAAACTGAAGAAACAAAACAGCAGCAGACTCACAGAACCCAAGAATGGACTAATAGTTACCAAAGGGAAAGGGACTGGGGAGGATGGGTGGGAAGGGAGGGATAAGGGGGAAAGAGGGGTATTATGATTACCACACATAATGTAGGGGGGCGGGGCATATGGGGAAGGCAGTATAACAGAGAAGACAAGTAGTGATTCTATAGCATCTTACTATGCTGATGGACAGTGACTATAATGGGGTATGTGGTGGGGACTTGATAATGGGGGAGTCTAGTAACCATAATATTGCTCATGTAATTGTACATTAATAATAGCAAAAAAAAAAGAATAGTAAAGAGACAACCCACAGAATTGAAGAAAATATATGCAAATAATTTATCTAATAAGAGACTTGTATTCAGAATACATAACAATAAAGGGACAAATGAGCCCACTTAAAAATAGGCAAAGGATTTGAATACACATTTCTCTAGAAAAGATATACAAATGGCTAATAGCACAATAACACCATTAGTCCTTAGGGAAATGCACATCAAAATCACAATGAGTTACCACTTCACACCCAGGAGAGCAACTAAAATAAAAAAGAAAGACAATAACAAGTGTTGACAAGGATGTAAAGACATTGGAACCGTTATTCTTTGTGAGTGGGAA
Source organism: Smutsia gigantea (assembly GCA_032199065.1). NCBI lineage: Eukaryota > Metazoa > Chordata > Mammalia > Pholidota > Manidae > Smutsia > Smutsia gigantea. The sequence continues at coordinate 266,149 of JAVSCE010004017.1, read as the reverse complement.
TGTAAAATGGTGCAGCTACTTTGAAAAACAGTTGGCAGTTCCTCAAAATGTTAGGTAGGCATAGTGTTACCACAGAATTCATCAGTTCATTCCTAGATATATAACCAAGTGATGAAAATATATAGCCACACAAAAACATGTATACTAATGTTCACAACAGGGAACAAGCCAAGCATTCATCAACTAATGAATAAACAAAACATGGTATGTCCATACAATAGATTATCAGGCAATAAAAAGGGATGAAATACTAATACATACAACACAGTTGAACTTTGACAATGGTAAGTGAAAAGAAGTCAGATACAGAAAGTCATGTCCTGTATATGTCCATTTATTTGAAATATCCTGAAAACACAAATCCATACAAACAGAAAGTAGATTAGTGATTGTCAGGGACTGGAGACAGGGGAGATAGGGAATAACTGCTAATGGATACAGTGTTTTTTTCTGGAGTAAGAAAAATATGCTGATGTTAGATTGTGGGGATGGTTGCACAACTCTATAAAATATACTGAAAACCACTGACTTATACATGTAAAAGGATACATTTTATTGTATGCAAGTTACATCTCAGTAAGGCTGTTAAAGATAGATTAACAAAAACAACCAAAAAAAAACGTAGTCACTTTTGAAACCCCAGTTCCAGGTCATGCTCAAGGCCCTACTCCTACTTTACCAGTCTTCTCTCCTACCATCAACTCATCACTCCCAGGGCTCCAGAGATACCTGCCTCCTCTCCACTCCACTGACTCATCCTCTCTGCTCCTACCATAGGGGCTTTCCACATGCTGCTCTCTGTCCCCAAATCGTCACACTCTTGGCTCCTTCCCTCATTCAGAGCTCATCTTAAACCTCATCTCTGCAAAGAGGCCTTCTCTGACCTTCCAAACTAGTCTTCCTAGCCTCTCTCCATCATTGCACTGTCATACTTTCTTTGTAGTGAAGCACAAGGCATAAGGCATACAAGGTACCTTGATTATTCTTCCCTTGTTTATATCATGTCTCCTCTCCCGCCCTAACAGACTACCAAAACATTTATTGACACTGAACTGACACTAACGAATTTACTGTTCAGATGGTAAGAGACTATAACTGAAGTTACAAAATAGATTGTCTTACAGGGAGGTGACAATGAATTTGTATTACAGGTACAGATTATTGAATGAGTATTAGAGGTATAGATGGGTACAAGAGAAATTTCAGGAAAGAAAATTATGTGCAACTGCAAAAGCCATGGAAAAGCTTCATGGCAGCAATGAGACTGAAAACAGACTTTGAGAGATTAACAGAAGTGTGAAAGGCATTACAGGAGAAAGGTGCACCTGAACAATGCCCACCAACACCTTGTCCATGACTTCAACACTTCACCCACACACATACACCCCACTGTGACTCATGGAAACATAATGTGAACTTGAACCATAGACTGTAAGAGCCTCAAGGGAATTTTGCATGCCTCCACATACCTAAAGCAGCCATAGAAACATTTGTCAAATGACTAATGAAATAACAAATTCAGGTATTATCCAGAAGTCTTACTGTTACAATGAAAAGCAATTTTCTACCTCCTCATAATTACATATGATCTCTATTTTAGACCTTTTTTTGTCCTTTTCTTGGGAAGGAGGAGGAAGTCAGTTTTTCCTTCTTTAGACTTTTTTTTTTTCATTTTAAGGACAGAACAACCACAAGCCACACACCTTTAGCCTACCCTTAAAGAACCTCCTGAATCTCAGTGTACTTGTGGGGAACTAAGCTGCAATGATTCCATGCCATTTACTCTCCTACTGCGGCAAATTACAAGACCTGAAGTGCATGTATCACTAGTTACTAGATGACCTGGATGGAAGCAGGACCTAATGGGAAGTTTAACCCTAGCTATGGAGTCCCCAGTTTCAATGCTAACGTCTCTACATAACTAGATGTGTGACCTAAAGCAAGTAATGCAACCTCTCTGAGACCAATTCTTTGTTCATAAAATGATGCATTAATAACTGCTTTATAGATTTGTATGTGGACTAGAGGATAATATGCATACATTAGCCAGTGCATGGCCGAGCACATGCTTGACCCTCTGTAAATGTTAGTTACAGTGACCAAGTCACAAGAATGGCCAGGGTCACAGGGTGCTGGTCCATAAGAAAGTGCTGAAAAAGAGAAAACAGTTTATTTCTAGCTTCCTAGATATTTAATGAGCAGGAGTGACTTTGCATTATTTCAATGCTATCAGTCACTCTGGGTAGGCATGGGATGCTTGCTGTTTAACTAGTACAAATACTCTAGGAACTTGGAAGTAAGACTGTTAAAATATAACATCAGCAGACTAATTGGACTTCATGAAGCTGTACAAATGAAACCTTTGATACCATGTCTTAAAGGCCAACCTGGGAACTAAACATCAAGTGACGGGGGGTAGAGGGACAGTAATCCAAAGTCTGTACTACCTGCTCATGCTTTTTAAAAAAAGCTCATTTGCTGAAAGATAACGTATGGGTGAGCTATGTGACCTATTGTGAAAGCACACTGTCTAAAACTTTACAAGAAAAACAAATTTTCCAAGTCCTTAAATCTTCTCACTACATGGATTTCATAGAGTGCTGAAGAGCAGACTAGTATAATATAATACCATTTAACTAACAATTTACTTAGTAGATTTTAAAGGAAATGGGCAACTCAATATGCCCTTTATAAGAGGTGGATTTATTGCTAACAGCCTAGTACCCAATTTACTAGTTTCATAATCAGTTATCACTTGCGTTCTAGGAATTTGAGGCAGAAGTTTAAAGGATTCATAAACTATGATGCCACTGTATTTGTGTATATCTTAAAGGAAGTACAAGTAATGGAAGCTGGAAAAGGTGATGTAAAGCAAGCATAATAACTCTCTATTTTGACAGTACAATTAAGATGAATGAGGACTAAAATGATAATATGCAAGGTATGATCAAACCACAAAAGCAATAATCTCATGTGGACCACAAACAAGCTGTAGCAGAAGAGTTCCAGGTATGTTGTGGCAATGATCAATCCACCTCTTCACCCGGTAGCTGGATTTTTCAAAAGTCAGCTCAGGAATCATCTCCTCTAAAAGGGCTCCCCTAACCCCACCTCCTCCTACATGCTGGGTAGGCCACACTTCCCTATGTCCTGCAGGGTCTATGTGGTCATACTTGTTTGTCTGCCTGCCTCTACCAGTAGACTTAGCAGCTTCTTCAGGGAACAGACCTCGTCTCACCTCTTTGTGTCACAGAAGCCAACATTTCCTGGCACTCTAACAGTTGTTGAAAGACATATTTACCAGAACATTCAGTGCAGTATGCTTTGTACACCAAAGGACTGTTACTAACTTAAATTCCCATCAACAGGGTACTAAAGTAGTTCTCAAACTGTGGTCTAAGGACCCTTGCAGGGTCTGTAAGTCCCCTCCTTCCTTAACTACATATCTGTGTGAAGCCAGATAGTCTGGCAACATTTTAGCCAAACAACATAGCATACAGACTGAATGGAGAAGATATGAGAATCTAGATTTCTAGAAAAGACAGAGATTTTTAAGTATGCAAATCATTATTCTTCACATTAGATTTTTGTTATGGAAAATAGTTATTTTTCATAAAAATGTACCATGTTAGTAAGTAATGGGTTTATTACTGTTACTTTTAATGAATTAATAAATATATTTTTTAATTACTCAGTTTTAATTTCTAAATGATTATCATCTATCAGTGTAACCCATATAAACAAAGGTTCTTTGGTGTTCTCAATGAGTTTTTAAATGTGTTAAAAGGTCCTAAGATCAAAATATCAGAGAATGGCTAGTTAACGAAATGATGGTACAGAGAGCCCAGATATAAACCCAAGCATATATGGTCAATTAATATACAATAAAGGAGCCATGGATATACAATGGGGAAGTGACAGCCTCTTCAACAGCTGGTGTTGGCAAAACTGGACAGCTACATGTAAGAGAATGAAACTAGATTACTGTCTAACCCCATACACAAAAGTAAACTCAAAATGGATCAAAGACCTGAATGTAAGTCATGAAATCATAAAACTCTTAGAAAAAAATATAGGCAAAAATCTCTTGGACATAAATATGAGCAACTCTTCATGAACATATCTCCCCAGGCAAGGGAAACAAAAGCAAAAATGAACAAGTGGGACTATATTAAACTAAAAAGCTTCTGTACAGCAAAGGACACCATCAGTAAAACAAAAAGACATCCTACAGTATGGGAGAATATATTTGTAAATGACATATCCAATAAGGGGTTGACATCCAAATTATACAAAGAGCTCACACACCTCAACAAACAAAAAGCAAATAAGCCAATTAAAAAATGGGCAGAGGAGCTGAACAGACACTTCTCCAAAGAAGAAATTCAGATAGCCAACAGGCACATGAAAAGATGGTCCACATCACTAATCATCAGAGAAATGCAAATTAAAACCACAATGAGATATCACTTCACACCAGTTAGGATGGCCAACATCCAAAAGACAAACAACAACAAATGTTGGCTAGGATGTGGAGAAAGGGGAACCCTCCTACACTGCTGGTGGGAATGTAAATTAGTTCAACCATTGTGAAGCAGTACAGAGGTTCCTCAAAATACTAAAAATAGAAATACCATTTGACCCAGGAATTCCACACCTAGGAATTTACCCTAAGAATGCAGCAGCCCAGTTTGAAAAAGACATATGCACTCCTATGTTTATTGCAGCACTATTTACAATAGCCAAGAAATGGAAGCAACCTAAGTGTCCATCAGTAGATGAATGGATAAAGAAGATGTGGTACATATACACAGTGGAATATTATTCAGCCATAAGAAGAAAAAATCCTACCATTTGCAACAACATGGATGGAGCTAGAGGGTATTATGCTCAGTGAAATAAGCCATGTGGAGAAAGACAAGTATCAAATGATTTCACTCATCTGTGGAGTATAAGAACAAAGCAAACACTGAAAGAACAAAACAGCAGCAGACTCACAGAACCCAAGAATGGACTAACAGTTACCAAAGGGAAAGGGACTGGGGAGGATGGGTGGGAAGAGAGGCCTAGGGGGGGAAAAGGGGCATCATGATTAGCACGTATAATGTAGTAGGGGGAAACAGGGAAGGCAGTATAACAGAGAGAAGACAAGTAGTGATTCTATAGCATCTTACTAGGCTGATGGACAGTGACTATAATGGGGTTGGTGGGGGGGACTTGATAATAGGTGGAGTCTAGTAACCATAATGTTCATGTAATTGTACATTAATGAGAGCAAAATAAAAAAAATGATGGTACAAAGTTTCTTATACCATAAACTGAGAGTACAATAAAAGAAAATATTACCTTTTTTTTGAATGGGGCAGGTAACAGCTAGTAAAAAACAATGTCTAAGATATATTGCTAAATTTAAAAAGAATTACAAAACAAAGTATAAATTCATACTTTTTTTAAAAAGAGGCACTGCTATATATACATGCACATATGATATATATGTATACACAAATTCTTAGGATAAACATCCAAGAAAAGTTAAAAGTAGGTATCCCTATGAAGTAGCTGGGGAACCAGTGGTCAAAGATGGGAGAAAGACTTTACACTCCATTCCTAATGTATCATTTGGAGATTTTACCATCTGCACTCATTACCTGTTTAAAAAAATCAAAAATGGAATAAAAATTATATTCAAATAGTACAATGGCATTAAACTCACATTAAAGAGCAGACTGTAATGGCATTGAAAAACATTAAAGGATTCATTGTGAAATAAAGCAAGCAATTTTCAAAACAGTAATACATAATATAATCTTGAAAAGCAATCTGGAAGGATATACTATATATCAAAGTATTAACAATATTTTTTTCTTTCCTGTTAGTGGGATTATAAGTGTTTGTCTTCTTTATTTTTCTTGGCTTCTAAAACTTTTGATAAGTTATACATACAATTTCTAAAATCACAAAAATAAAGAGTTTAAATGCATATATATAAATGTATGTGTATCTATGTCTATACTTAAATATTTAGTAAGCCCAAAAATAAATAAATAAAGTAGCACCTATTAGCTACTTTTACATCAAGACGTTGACTGGATGTGGGTAAGCTACGTTTAAAACTCCCTTCTTCCGCTGTAGTGTAAAAACTATTCTAGTCAGTCATCTTATTCCTTCTAACCTGCCCCAAAGAAAGCATATTTGCCCAGTGATCTACAGACAGTGAGGTTCATAAAGACATTATTAAACAGCAAATAACTGTTCCAACACCAGATTGGTTAGACTCGCTGCAGCTCAACCCTAAGGCACATTCACACAAGGCTCTCAAGCCAAAATCCTAGGACTCACATGGACTGCTTTCTCTCTACCTCACCTCACCACCAACTCATGATCCAACTGGTTCTGCCTTGGTACATAGCTAAAGTCCTTCATTTCTCCTTTCCTTCACTACCACCACCCAGTCCAAGCCATGGCCCACTCTCTTCCTCCTACACTGGTCTCCCTGGTACCACACTTGCTCACCTGGAGTCACTTCACACAGCATCACCAAAGGTCAACTTTAAGAAGGTAAATCCATCCATTTCACTGTCCTATTTAAAGCCCTTCAATAGCTTTCCAGTGCCCTCAGAAGGAAATCCAATCTTTCCCAGGGCACTGTAGGCTCTACCTGCTCATCTCTCTCACCTGACCTCCTGCCACATCCCCCTTGCCCACTAACCCACAAACATGCTGCCCTTCTGTCTGTTCCTCAAACAAGCTATGCTTGTTCTCACCTTAGAGCTTCTCCCTGGGACACTCTGCTCCTAGATCATGACATGTTCATTCCTATAGTTACTCACCTCCCAAAGAGTCCTTCCATAACCACACCAACTAGGATAGCAACCTCAGCCCTCATTACTAACTCATCACCCATTCATTTCCTTTCTAACAGGCACCTTTATCAAATACTATCCTGTTTATTCCATATGCACTCACCTTCTGTCCCCTCAGCCCCACATCCCCTTGCCTTGCTGTGGACTCTCACTTCTAAGAACAAAAGCATATTTGAGTAGGTACTCAAAATGAATGGGTTATTATGTAGAAATTAAAAATGTTTTTGAAGAAGTCTTAAGAACACAGTTAAATGCTCACAATATATATCTAAGTGGGAGGGAGAAAGGTTTCCACTTAATGTAATGCCTAATTAGTTTGTTGGAGGTAGCAGGACAAATACACAGAAAAGAAAAAAAGTAACTTGTTAGAATTTTCAAGTGTCACGGTAGTATTATGGGAAATATTGCTTGCCTCTCAGTTTCTTCTAGTTTCACATTTTCCAAATGTTCTACAAGGCATGACTTTTACCAGAAAAAAAAGCTACTTTTGAAAAATAAGCACACTGGAAGAATGCTCAGATTCAGCTTTGCATATAACTAAGGCAGACTTATACTGTCATGGACACCTTAATCAAGTCACAAAGAGTTCTCTTCAGCTATGCATGAAAACCCTCAATAAGAGGATATGGAGTGGACCTGTCAACTAGAGATTACCTCAAAACTAGTCAGACCCTTGACCTGGGCTATAACCCAAATCTCACCAAGCTAGGAAAAAATGTAATATAGCATATTCTAGAAATACTGTAAATTAGCCAAGAATCTGTATGATCTACAAAATAGGTTAACTATTTAAAGTTGTTTTAGATACACCGTTGAACTGTCTCTCAAGTCTCCCTAATACAATCTCTCTATTCTCCAATTCTCAGAAGTTTTCTCTCTTACACAAGAAAAGACACACATTTATACTTAATGAGTATCAAAAAAAAAAACCCTGAGCCCTCTGAACTAGGTCATCTTTTCAGGAAAGAGAGGCTCAGCCCGTAGTCTAACTTGAAATGCTAGTCCCATCTGTAAACCCCAAGAGCTGCAGTTAATATTAATTAAGAGCAGAAACAGGTTTGTTCTTGAATATCTTTCTTCTCAACTCTGGGATGCTGCAAAATGGAAAACCTGAGACAGTAGATCCAGTACAGAATAATGTGAATTTTTTTAAATGCCACTATTTATCCAACCCATAAACAGGATTCTCACGTCCTTCAGGTTTCAGTCACCTATCCCTCAACAAAAAAAGCTCTGATTAAATACAAGAAGTTTTAATGCGAATCACTTGATCGCAGCTGTGTGTGCATGTGCTCATACTATGTATGCATGCATGTGCGCACACACACACACACACACAGAGAAAAGCTAATCCTCCTTATGACAGAGGGTAAGACCCACCTCCTGGCAATCTAAGAGAGCCCTCCCTTCTATTTACTCACACAATGTGCTAAAGAAAATGTGAGCCAAAAACTTGCTGGCAGGTCTTCAACTAAGGTATTTGCTAAGTCTCAGCCTGCAGAGCCCCAGGCAGACAAAGCAGAGCCACTGGGTGACAGCTATCATGAAGTTAATCTCATATCCATAGTAAGTACAAACTTTTACCATAAATCAGAGCTAATTAAACAGAACGGACTTGATTGCTAGAGGCTGTTTGACTCCTTCAGGGGCAGATTGTAGACAGAATTCATAACGTGTGCCCTCGACATACACTTGTTGAACTCCTTTTATGTATTAAGTAGTTTGCCAGTTTCCTGTCCTCTGAGTCTCTCAGTGGGAACTGGAACATGGTAAAGGTAGCAGAGACAAGGGGCACAAGTTTCTCTTAAGTATTGCTATAGCCCCAGTACCTAGACCACTGCTAGGCACACTGCAGGTACTCAGTAGGTATCTACTGGATGAATCAGACAGACACTTGCCACTGTTATGTGACAGCATCAACAGAATTAACAAACTATGTGCAGAGAAAAGAGAAATTCTGCCAGGGCATGTGAGGGAAGCCTTTCTAGAAGCAGTGCATAGCTCTTTCCTGGAGAAGCTTTGCACCAGGCAGTAGGTGCAGGAAAGCCATTGACACAAGAGTATGGCCCAGTGGAGGCTAGAGCAGAAGGCCTGAGCTACTTTCCAATTCAAATTCCTACCAAGGTTTTAATTTCCTGATTTTTTTTGTGCTTCATCATCTCCTTTAAACCTTCAACTATAAAGGGGTATGTACAGGAGGCTGTTGTGTTTCTCTACCAGGAAATTAGCTAAAAGCAAACAGCAGGTAACAGAAAAATAAACACTGTGGAATGTTTTCTTATTTACCAGGCAGTGAGCCTGTAAGACTCAGACCTTCTGAGAGAGAAAAATAATCCGAGAATACCCTCCAAGTCCACTAGAAACAGGCCACTTTCACAACAAATTGCTGTTCTTTCTCTCTCTTCTTACCCTGGTAAACAGTTTTAATTGGTTTGTGCAAAAACTGTTTGATTCTCAATAGAAAAAAAGGATAATTTAAACATGTCACATCACTTCTTACTACAGAGTGAAACACTGGGGGGAAACGCAGTCCTCTGAAATAGAACAGAAACAAAATTTTAAAACAAAGTTAAAATGAAAAAAAAATGAGAATAAGGGAAAATAGCAAGTAGAACGTTTTCAGAATCTCTAAGAAACTGCAGAAATAAGCCACTTCCCATCACATTCTCTTTAAAAATGGGAAGGGCCACTAATCCAGTCCCAGGTTGGTGGGAGTGAAGCACTTCATACCAGAAGGAAACCAAGTCACAGAGTCAGATATAGAGAATGCTAAGAAATGGGCTGGATCCCACTCTAGCATTTTCTCCCCTCATTATGCCGCCATCTCCCTACCATGAAGAAGGTTTGACCTAATCACAAACCTTAGGGTCAAAGCTTTTCCTCTCACTCTGCTCTCCACCCCGCCCTGCACCACCCATCTCCCTCCACCCCCCACCCCGCCCCGCCCCATCACTGCATTCCAAACACAGAAAGAATAAAATACATTTAAATGTGGTATGAAAATAAAAATAGACCTAATTGAGGTAACAACACCCACAGGAGAAAATTCCAGGTGCAGTCTGGTACACAGAACTCATCCTTCTGAAATGGGATGGGAGGAGAGTATTCTTGAATATAAAAATAAAAGCTTGCTTTTACAACCTGCTTAAGAGACAATGAATAAAACTCTGCGTTTGAGAAACTTAATTCCTAACTGTTAAGCTTTCTGTTTTCCAGCACAGACCTCCACCCACCTTTTCAAACTAATCTGTGCTTCTCTGATGAAGATTCCTGGATAATTAGCCCATACTGTGCAATAACCACCTTGAACTCTAATGAGAACAGTAGTGATGGTAAACCACCCCACCCCCACCCCCCACCCCCGTCTGCAACAAGTTTTCATAAAGGAGTTGCTAATTATGAGCATATGCATCGCAGAAAGGCTGCATATCTTGCAGCAGCCCAACAGTTGGCCTTTTAGTGGCAATTCATCATGAGCTGGTGTGAACGTGGGGTGGCAGAAGAGGGAAGGGCCGGACTGAAAAGACTAAGAGATTAGGATATTTACATCCCCAAATTTACCACGCAAGCCAAGGGAGGCATTCTCAAGAAGCCATTTCCAGGGAAGCTGGATTCAAAATGTAATTCATCAGATCTTAGTCTTCCACTACGTTGTCTCCCAACGGCCAGCCGGGCTGGGAAGAAGGGGTAGTTAGTAGAGAAAGTTTACCTTAGAAGGAGGCAGCGAACAGACAGGCCTTTCAAAACCACCCAGGGCACTGCCTAAAGGCCCAAGGAGGCGCGGAACAGCGCGCCGCTGCGAGCCCCGCGGCGCCACAGGTTCCCCAGCGTGCCGCCCGGCCCGACTCCCACAGGTGGGCGGCGCTCGGCTGGGGGTCTCCGGCGGGGGAAGGGGGCGCCGCGGTGCAGCCGAGACTCCGGGGACGGGTGGGAGAGGGCAAAAGAGCGGGGGACCGCTTTGCCTTCAGGAAGCAGGTCGAGAGAGAAGCTCCGGGTTTTCGGCTGCCGGGTTCTCGCTCCCTCAGCGGGGTGGTTACCGCTTTTCCCCCAGGCAGGAGGAGCCCGGGCGGAGAAGAGCCGCGTGCGCCTCCCACCCTCCTCCCACCGAGCCTCGGCCTCCTCCCCGGGCGCGGTTAAGCCGCACGCCGCGGGCCACCGGAGGCATGCGCCCGTGCACGTAGGAGCCTGCACGACCGCACGCGGGCGGGGGAAGGGCGCCCGGGGACTGGGGAGACCCGGCCCCGCTCGGGCTGTTGGTCTCCCCGGCCTAACCCACTCCCGCCTCAGCTCACCCCCGCGCCTCGCCCCCGCACTCCCTCACCCGTGTTGGCCTTGATGTTCTCCCGCAGGAAGTGGCCGCTGGACAGATGCTGGAGGCCGAAGTTCTGGGCGATCCTCTGGCACACGGTGCCCTTGCCTGAGCCGGGCGGCCCCAGGATGACCGCGCGCAGGAGTTTGGAAGCCATTGCCTTCGCGAGGCGGGGCGCAGGACTGCCAAACAGGCCACCCGGACAGCGGCCTCGGAGAAGCCCCCGGGAACTTTGTTTCTTCTGCCCCTGACACTGTGGGCTCGCGCGGGGACTCGCCGGCCTCCTCTGCAGGGGGAAGGAGAGACTTTTAGCCAGCCCCTCCCCTCAGGCCCGCGCCGGGGCGGCTCGGAGGCGGAGTGAAGCGCCACGCTGCACCTCCCCGCCCCCCTCGCCCCACGCAGGGATTCCCGAGCACTCCCGAGTCCCGCGCCTGGCGTGGCCAGCCGTCGGGGCTCAGGGGTCAGCCCCGCCGGCCCCGCCTCGACCCCTTCCTCTGTCTCACCCCCACGCCGCGTTTGAGGATGGGGCCGGGCGGCCCGGCATCCCCACGCCAGTCTCTACCGAGAGGGGGAAACCGGCACAGGCGGCGCCTCCGTGGGCGGCCCCTGTCGCCGCACGCACCGGGCGGCCCCGGGGCTGAGCCCCTGCCCAGGTCCTTGCACGTGGGCAGCGTTTGGTCCGTGCCTCGGCCCCTCCTCGGAGGCTGTCACATCTCCCGCCGCCGCCCGCTGCCCGCGAGGACCGCCCTGCGCCCCCTCCGCCGCGGATGGGCTGGTGTCCTCCCTCGCCGCGAGGAGCCGGAGTCCGGCGCCTTCTACCCAAAGCAGTCAAATAAGCACACACCTCGGCTGGGACGCGGCGCTCGGGGAGGCTTCCAGCCCGGATCCCGCTGGGCGGCGCCGCCTCCGCCAGCCCCGACTCCAAGCCCCAGCCGGCTGCACTGGACTCGCGCCTTACGTAAGCCAGGAGAGTGGCTCCGCGGGAGCCGCCGGACCGCGCCCCCTCCCCTTCCCACCGCTACCTCCCCTCCGCCTTCCCGGGCCCACGTGCGGCCCGGGACCCTGTGTGGGATGCGGGCGCCACGGGCGCAAAGCACAGAAACCCTGCTTTTGTGGTCGCCTAAGGACCCAGTCTGTTAAGGGAAGGAAAAATACAACTATTGAGCGCCTACTGTGCGTCAAGTTCAAGACTGGTCGATTTCCTTACGCAGCAACCGTTCCAGGTAGGTTATTCACAGATGAGGGCCGCTTAGAGTATGGTCATTCATTCAACAAATTCTTACTGAGCGCTAAATACGTGCCAGACACTTGTTTCAGGCGTTTGGCATATAGCCGTGAACCAAAAAAATGGAATCCTGCCTCGTGGAATTTAACATTCCAGCAGGCTCCCTGGGAAAGTACTGGGTGAGGAGGAGGGTCCAGGATGATCACTCCTTCTGCACTCAGGACCTTCTGCTCATCTGATTCCAAGAATTCAAGGCCCAGGATGTTGGCACTATACTTACAACTCACAAAGTCCAAATGGGTGCTATATCCTCCCTCCCCTCCCCTCCCCTGCATATCCCAATCCATATTCTCTTATATCTCTTCCCACCCCGCACACAGCCTTCATGTCCCACTGGACTAGTGTGATTACTGCTTGCTCTTAAGTCTCCAACTTCTGCTAGGCCATCTTCATTGCAGCCGCCAGAGGTATTGCTGAAGCGCAAATCAATTTCTATTATTTCCCCACCTCATATATTATCCCTCCTTCAGGATAAAGTAAAAAAATCTTCAGCAGGGCCACACAGGTGCTTTCCATAAACCCTTGCATTCCGCTGTCTCTGCTCCTCTGCCCATCTTTCACAGGCCTCCTGCCTTTGGGGAAATCCCTCGCAGGGTTCCGAGCGCCCCTACCCATGGCTCACAAATGTGGAGGAACAGTGTGGAGAAGAGCCTCCTCTAAACTCTTGGCTGCTCTCCCCGTGTTGGGGACTGGGTAGGAAACAGCCTGGCATAGTAGTATTCCTACCCACTAACCCCCACCAATGCCAGCTCCACTCCTCCACACACAGCCAGCCAGCCAGTCTAGTCACTGGCTACCTGGGAGGACCCCTGGGCCACAAACCCCAGGCCAGGATTTGTTCCATAGGCTCATACCCCTGTCTAAAATATCTCAGAATGTGCTGAAGCCCCTTCAGCCCTTCATCTAAGAACAAAGAGGGAAAAGAGCTTGGGGTGGGGGTGGGGGGTTGTGATTTAAATCTCCCCTTTTCTCCCTGCCATATGCTCTATAATATATAACAAATATTTGTGGTCATTCTCAAACCTGAGCATGCATCAGAATCACTCAGAGAGCTTGTTAAAACACACTGCTGAGCCCCACCCCCACAGTTTCTGATTCTGTGGGTCAGGGTGGACATTTCTTCTTACAAGTTCACAGGTAAAGCTGAGGCTGTTGATCTGGAGACCACAGTTTGGAAACCACTGGTCTAGTGAAGTAGCACTGAGGCATGGGATATGCATGGCCTCTTGATTTCTCTGCCTGCTGAGACTTTTAGCCCTTAACCTCTTTGTTTTCTAAAATGAGAAGATTGGATTTCGGACATCCTAGAGATCCCTTTGTATCTATTGAGATTTAGTTCTGTAAATTCCCACAGGAAATACGGCTTCTAACCTTCACAACCTAGGTGAACTGTATCTTACTTTGCCCTGTCACCTACTTCTTTTGCCTGTTTTTGAAATGTGTTTACCAACATCACCTTATAATGTCATGGAGCAGTGTCAGCCAATCACAGCATCCTAGAACTCCATGCTTTAGGGATTTAGGAGCGTATTATGAAAAAGAAGGAGGAATTTTGAGCTAGGTAATGTCATTAATTACACCCAGCCAAGACTGAAACCTAGCATTTAGTAAAAGAACCTTCAGTAGACCTTACCCATCCATGCACAGCCACCTCAGGGTCCCACCGCTCAGCCGCTGATTGGAGGCAGTATAACTGGAATAAATGGGTTTTGGAGTCAAACATGCCTGGGATTAAAGTGCAACAGCATCATTCACATTCTGCAAGCCTCTTGATCTCTTAGTTTGCTTGTGAGCCTTAGTTTGCTTATATGTAAAAGGCAAATAATACTTATCTCTTTGGTTTGTGGGGAGGCTTAAATGAGATAATGTATATGTAGTATTTAGCATAAGTGCTGGGCATATAATAAATATTCAATCATAAACATAATCATTGTTGTTAATACCAGGACAATTATTACCTCTTGGAGCTCAGTTCCCAAATTGTGAAGACTAAATGAGCTAATGTGACGAAGTTCCTAGCAGGTTCCCTGGCCCTTCTAGGATACTCTGTAAATCATAGCTTTGCATGTAATAACTTCGTCTATCTCCTTTGCCTAGGGTTTTAAACCCATTTTTATATTTATAACAGTCTACAAAATAATATGCATTTATGTGTTTGTCTCCCTGTAAATAAACTGTGATCCCTAAGAGTAAAAGCCAAATTGTGTTCATCTTTCTTTCCTCAAAAATGCATTGCACTTTGCCCATAATAAGTATTCTGATAATGTTGGCAAATCTCCCTCTGCCTCCTAACAAACTCAATATTAAGGCATGTTGTATCTCTGCCGCTTCACTAGATAGTAATACAAAGTCTACATTTGATCACACTTTACACATTTGTTCATTAGATTCTTACACCCCTGCAAGTTAGTATAGAGATTCTTGTTCCTATTTTACTTATGAGAAAACTAAGGTCCTGAGAAGTTAGCTGAACTGCCCAAGGTCACAGAGCTAGCTGGTGGTAGACTCAGCATGGACTCAACCCAGATTTTCTCATTTCAAGTGCAATGCTCTTGTTCACTGCAGTCATTTCCATACTATTTTTGAAATTTTGTCATAACCTTATACCATCTTGGCTCTTATCTACTTATCCTGTTTCTTTATACCAAATCAGTTTTTATTCAAATAATTTATTTGAAAAAGAAACTGTGTATATAACTAATAAAATGATACATGAAAAGAAATACAAGAAAAATAAAATAAGGCTACCAAATTCCAGCTGAAATCTACTTCCTGCCTGTTGAGTTTCTGAGCTTTATCTTTGTTTAAAAAAAAAAGTGAGGGTGTTATTTACCATGTGTGGAGAGATATTTAAGACACACAGCATCTAATATTCTGTTTATCTGTAATCACAGTTTAAAATAGAAAAGAAATAACTTTCTTAATATTCAGTTTAATATTATCTAAAGCCAGATCCACATGCCATCTAGAATCATCTTTAGCACCAGATCAAATTATTTCTTGTGTCATCAAGGATGCATGTCACATACTCTAATGAACTTCAGAATATACCTTTGAAATGAAATTTAATATAACCAGGATTTTTTTAAAGATCTGATCACCCCAATCATAGTTCACAGATATGATGGTGACCCCACTTCAAAAATTAACCCTCTCTTCTTCCAGCCATCACCTCTCTATCACGGTCTTTCTATGATCATTTCAGGCTTCCTTCTGTTGTATTTGATCCTTGCAAGTTCTTGCGGTGTATAAGCTTACTGTGAAGGGAGAGCTTAGGGAAGATGTAAGTGAATAAATAAATACATGTCCAGGTTCAAATTAATGAGTGGGTAAAAATTATTTCTCTCTTCTGTGAAGCTGATCTGGACAGACAGATGAAAGGCTAGTGATTTGGACTTGCCAAGATTCAGAAAAGAAAGCTGGAAAATAATGGGAAAAGGAACAAAACATGGTTTTCAGGATGCCTGCCCCTTTCTCCTTGTAGGCACTCATTAAATATTCAAGAAGCCAGACAATTGTATTGAGAGAAGAATAAATGGTGGATAAAGGACTCACATGGCCTTATTTATGACAATCGGGCACTCTTACAAGTGAAAGAATCGTCTTATCCCCAAATATAACCAGCTCACGTGGTTATTAACCTATAACATCTTAAAGTTATTGAAAGGCAGCAGCATTTATTTTACAAGCCTGCCCTCTCAGACCAAAAAAAAAAAAGAGTTCCCAAACATTTAAGAAAACTACTGGGAAGAAAAAAAAAAATCAACATTCTTCATATTATGTTTACCTGGCATGACCCATTGTTCTCCATGAGCAACAGACTATTTACAAATCACTCCTGGAATAATAGCCTATGATAGAGGTGCTCTCTCAGGAGATGGTGTTAAACTGCCAGCTTTTCACCCATGAAACACTAAAAAGCAAGGTAACAGTCTGTTACGCTCTACCCACCAGATATAATGATACAATGATGATGTCTTGCTCAGAACTTTCCTCTGATTTGTATATCTGGTGGTAGGGATGGACAGGACTGTCATTCCTACTTTTCACCCCACCTTCCTAACCAAAATTGATAGCAGAGTTCCTTCTAGAAGTTACTGTGGGGTTAGGCATGTCGAGAGATCAGATGCCGCTGGGTGTGTCTTTCCTCTGTGCAATATTAACTGTCAAGGGAGTGCGACTTTCTTCCTGCTCCAACTGGATGAATACTAAAAGTGAGTACTGAGTTATTCTGCCCAAGTCTAGCGCATCAGGGCTGGGCAGGTAAAGACAATTCCAGTTGTGTCATTGAACCAGTAAGTGGCAGAGCTGGGATCTGAACCCAGGCATCAGGGTCAAAACACATAATCACTACACTATGCTCAGTCTCCCCAGTACTTGAGTGAAGAGGTTTCTAAGACTCTGTCAGTTCTGCACCTGACTGATGGTCTACTGAGAAATACTAACAAACAGCAAGGAGAAAAGTCACTCATGTCCAGACTGGCTTGGCTCCCTCAATAGTTGGGTGAGACGACTAAGGTCCTATGAAAGGTTCTTCCCACTAGGCCCTCCCTGTCAGGAATCTCCACAGGCTTTGTGTGACATCTTCCCTCCTGCAGCCGCCAGTCCATCTCTCAGCCTCCTGCTGCTACCTGTTGTCAAATCATTGCTATGTCTCAGGTTTTGGTCTCGCTACCAGACCTCTGACCTAACACTTGGCTCACTGTTCATCTGGTTCCCAAATGGCCTTCCCTCTTCGTTATTCACCCCATGACCACTGGCCAGCCTACCAACTCCACGGTCAACTTCCAGCTGTCCACCCCAGTCCTTACCACCACCTCTCCACCACACCAGTCCCAGACTTGGCCCCCAGCCCAGGTCATAGACCCCACTTGCGTGAGAGTCATTCTGATAAACAAACCAAAAGGTAGAAAGGAAGCATAATTTAAACTTTTGCAGAGTTGTGCAAAAGACCCAGAAGTGAAACAGAGATCAGAAATGTGATGACCCATTGTGAGATAGACTGATTAAATAAGGGTTCCAAGTGAACTCCAAGTACAGAAAGGCAATTCAGCACCAGGAATAAGAGAATGAGCTCTAGAGACAGGTTGACAAGTTCAGTCATTGGTTCTACCACTCACCAGGTGTGTGACATCTTCAATGCCTTAATCTGTGCTTCCTTTTTTTCCAGCTAAAATATGGGAATAGTAGTATTCCTTTCTCATAGGCTATTGTGAGCTTAGATGAGTAAATGTAAAGACTTGGAAAAATGCTTGGCATGTATTAAGCATTAAATACGTGTAAATTACATTATTATTGGTTCTTCAACCATCAAAAAGCTCAACGTACTTGATGGCACTAACAGCGGGTTCTTGGAAGAATTAAGCTCTCCCAGACAAATTTATTCCACTACCAACACTATCTTCTGAGGACCCTCATGCTACTTGTTTATATAATTTGTTTCCACATTAGGACTTTCAAATATTTGAAAATAGCCATCTTGCCCCATCTGAAACTTTTCCTCTTCGTTAAATGTTTGGAATTACTCAGCCATCTCATATGTAAGTAATGTGGTATCTGCTAGAGACTAGCACACCAATGTGGGTTTCACTGCTTAAGTAAGAAATAGCAGAAAGCTCCCCTGCTCACCCCCAAATGATTTATAGATACATAACATGTGGAGAGAATTTTCCCTTCTTACTGGAATATAATGAGAATGAGAATAATAGCTAATATGTATTGAATATTAACACCTACTAGACCTCATTTTGAACTGCCCAAATTCCTGGCAGTTCTTAGATGATCCACAGAGGATCCCCAACAGGATCATAAAGGACTTGCTACACAGTAGATTACATTTCTATCCATGAAATATTCTAATTCCCCTGCGTGAAATAACCCTTCCCATCTTGTTATTCTGTCAAGAAAGGCCCACATGACTGACTTTGGTGAATGAAAGCAGAAGCTCTGAGGGCCAGGGTCCCCATTGTCCCTTTCCTCTTTGTCACAGTGGCCAGCAAATGGCTTGGATCCCATTGTAAATATGAATCCACCGCTCTAGAAAAAACTGAACCATCATGGATATGTAACATGAGCAAGAAATACATTTTTATTATTGTAAGCCACAAAGATTTTTTAGGTCTTTTGCTATCATAGCATAAGCTAGCCTACCTGACTCTTACAGCTTCAGCCTTGGATGCTAAATGTAGTACAGTTTATTGATTGTATTCATAATCAATCTAGTAAGCTTTATTGATTATATTCATAGAACGTGGCTGAGAATCCCTTCACACTCTGGGTCTCCTTTGGATGAATATGTTCCTCCTACTGTGAGATATATAGCAACACATAAAATATTCCAGATGTAGTCTCAAGGAGTTTCCTTTTCTGGACACTATATTTCTTCTATACCAGGATAATATTTTTTTTCTTTCAGTTTTATTGAGATGTAATTGATATATGACACTGTGTAAGTTTAAGGTATACAGCATATTGACTTGGCTTACATTTATTGTAAAATTACTACTACAATAAATTTAGTTAACATCCATCATCCATATAGGTCTAAAATAAAAGTATTATTCCTTGTGATGAGAACTTTTAGGACCTACTCTCTTAGTAACTTTCAAATATGCCACACAGCAGTATTAACTGTACCACAGACCCAGAATTGCTAGAGGTTAGGGAGTAAAGGAATAAGAGAAAAAGCAGGAGAGATGGCAGGAGCCAGATCACAGAAGAATTTCTGTGCAGTCCTGACCATTTCTATTTTACCTTAAGGAATGGAGAACCATTGAATTATACAAGTACAAGAGTGGTGTGATTAATTTTGAATTTTAGAAAGAGAAATGTGTCTTCTTTGTAGATACTATAATAGAATGAATTGAGTCTAATGTCAAGCAGACTTAAATGTAAATAATATTTTAGGAGAGACAGTGTCAGGGGAGAGAGAAAAGAGGAATATAAGAATTATCTAAGAAATAGTTTAAATTGGTTAGATATAGTAGAAAAGAAGTAAGGATGATGCTCTTTGTGACAGAGAAAGCGGCCCCCTTACTGAGCCAGAAAACACAGGGGAGGAGGGGCTGGTGACGGGGCAGAGGAATTCTTTTCACATATATTAAATCAGGGGTTTTGAAGGTCCTCCTACAATAATTTTGAAACATGTAATCCTAACCCATTTTGACATTGTTAAAATTGTACACCATAAATGTAAAAAGTGACAACAGGTATAATTTCTAGCCATACTATAAGGCTGACATTTTGAAATAAAACTTATGTCATTATTTTAAATGTATTGGAATCTAAATACCATAGTAAATTGATAGTTATTATCATCCTCTTGAAGATTACATGAACAAGCTCTTCTATGCCAGATTTTTAATATCAATCCGTTTTCACCTTGTACCAACATCTCCATCTCACCTCCCCTCAATTTTATTAGAATAATGCAATATATTTTTATTTTTGGAAGTCTACTCTTGATCACCCTAAGGTTTCTGGCAACAAAAAAATGTATATAGATGGAAATTAATTTTGATAATTTCCTGTACCTTAAACTTCTTTTTTTAAGAATTCAAATTCTAGGAATTAAGTTATCATTATAATTATTACTCATACACTGCTGATAAAAATGACCAATGCATTACTAATTTTGATCAAAATTATTAAATAAAAATAATGTTTTATTTAAAATGCTGCTTTTACTAAGGTAAATTATGATTTTAAAAATTAGTTCATATGAATATTGCTGCTACACTGAGATAGCATTCAGCATTAATTCACTCTATTTTCCTTTTTCATAGATAGAAACGTTGAGAAAATTTGTTTACATAAATCATAGGATGAGAATAGAAGGAGTTTTGTTGCAGCAATATCATTCAATTCTTTGAACTCCTTCCAAGTTATATTCTAAAACCACAGAGTTATCTATCATTAAAATGCATTTTTTAGTCATTTGTTAGATGAAACTTAATTCTTCCCTCAATTCTATTGCAAGCAAAGAATTAGAAAGCACCCAACTTGCAAAAGCATTTGCTATCCAGTCATGAAAGCCATTCATTTTATGGATTCCTGGGAAGTTTATCAAAAAGGCTTTCTCAAGATTTATCAAATGATTATTAAATCATACCTATAACTTTCCCACCTAGAGGCATTTTGATTAACCTGATATGTTCAGAAAGGATTAGAAAAAGAAACTATTAATTTAAAAAATACTTTGAGTATTAACAATTTGACAAGGAATTTTTCTCCCTTAAATCATTTGATTTCAATATATTTTATTCCAAAATCTCAGTGCTGTGTTTTTAACTCATTAGATTTATGGAGAATATCCACCTAACACCTAACTGGCAAAGTCACTCTTCACTGTCAAACCAACAGGCCAAATCAGATTTTTTTTTTCTCTGTCAGAAAAGATCTGACTACATTTCTTTATTCAAACAAACATGTTAAGAAACATCCCCATGACAACCATCACTTCTGAATTCAGAGAGAAGAACCTTGCTGAGAATTTGCTCCTGAACGAAATAAAGTGTATAAAGTAACATTTTATTTAAGATTTTTATCAATATTATTTATTTATATCTTTATTAAAATATTTAAATATTTTTAACAGTATTACCACTATTTGTTAATTTGTTTATTGTCATAAGACTCTCCATCAGTAGTGATAGATTATTTAACAATAGGGGATGGAAAGGCTGAGACTGTTAAATAAAATTTGTCATCATGTCCTCAGTCTACTCTACAGCATAACTGGATTCAAAATATCCCAACAAGGACCAAAGTAGTCCATTCAGGAGGCCACCTTGTATTCTTCATAGGTCATGTATAAGTCAGGGAAAAACATAAGCTCTACTCTGGGAGCAGGCTGCCTAGATTAGAAGAGGCTTAGCCAACCCCAGTATTTTGACGGTTCTCTTTAGAGCCTTGGAGATTTTTACACCCAGTGAAAGGTATACAGTAAGATGGGGACAAGTATAACTATTTTATCAAATGGGATAAGGGTCATTATGAAAGGGGAGTTGAGAAAGGAAAACTGGCATAACACCTTAACACTCAGCATTTCCTTAGAGAAATCCTTTCTAGCAGAATTACTTAGGAAATCAAGACTCAGAAAACAATTCCCTTAAAAAATTATCTGCCCATCACGTATCTTGGAAAGTCTGAATCTGTCTTTGAAAACCATTTGATTGATACTATTTGTACCATTTGATCTTCACTACCGCTCTGTGAGTTTGATGCTTATAACAGCTATTAATATGATTCTAATTTAAAAGATGATGAAACTAAGGGGCAAAGACATTCTGCCCATTATCCAAGGACACATGAATCCAGTTGAATCAACATCCTGAGTCCTTTAAGCAAAGTCCCCTGCTTCGGCTACAGCCAAGCAGACCAACACACCACCACCAGCGCCATGTGCCTGTCTACCTGCCTCTTCACAGAATGCTGGACTAAATGACACTCAGGTTTCTATCAATTTCTTATTGAGATTCAATTAGCATATTTTATCTCTGTCTCAAGCTAATTTTTTTCCCAACATTTTATTAAGGAAAAAAAAATTTAATACGTGTGAATTGAAAAACTTTTATATACCCATCACCTAGATGCTACCATTAATATTTTACTGTACCTGCCAGGCTAATTTTTAAACAAATCTGCACTTCTCCTATAATTCTCCCTTCCATACAACAGGAAAATACCAAAATACCTTCATCTAATACATTCTCAAGGACTAAGCCTTCTGTCCCACAGAGAACTATAAATATAAATTTTCTCATCTCCACTGGTTCAGGTCATTCATTTAGTCCAGTGGCACCAAACCTGGAAGTACCTTAGTGACCTGCAGAGCTTTTAAAACATCAGTGCCCCAGCCCTATCCCAGATCAACTGAGTCAGAATCTCTGAGAGCAGATACAGAATTGTAGCATTCAATTAGCCTTCAAGTAATTAATTAATGAATACCAACTATGTGAGGCAACTCTTCAGGTGCTGGAGTAAATAGGGAAGTCCCTCCCTCATAGAGCTCCATCCTCTTGCCTCACCACAGAATTCCTCCCTGCAAAGTGTGTCCCAGCCCCATCCATCTAACGCTCCTTGGTTCTCAGCCATCTGGATCTTTGTTCAGGTCCCCTGAATATTCTTCTTCCCCTACTCTGACTAGAGAGCGCCTACTTATGCCTCAAGGTCGGGTTACGTGGTGCCTCTTCTGGAGGCTCAACTGGCCCCATAGCTCAGTTAGTAGCTTCCTACTCAGGAGTCCTACTGCTAGCTTTTCATATCATTGTTACCGTAAGCTCTAGCACATAGTGCTAGGTTTCTGGGGTTTTTGTGTGGAACTCCACTAACTGTAAGAGTTAGAGACTATTGTACTTGACCTGATATCCTCATCACATAGGGAAGTGCCTGGAACATGGCACCATTTCAGATTTTAAAACAAATAGCCAGTTGATACTACATTGAATGTAAGGCAATCACCACCTCCGTGCATCATGTGTCCTGAGGCTCATTCTGAGTTCCTTCCGGACAGTTTGTTTGATGGATTGAAGTATGCTTTGCTTTGCCCACAGGGACAGAAGCTAGACTTTGCAGTGGATGGACCCAAGATAATAAAGGGCTTGGGAAGCTTAACAGTTGGGTTCTTGGATTTTTCTAAGTCCTCCATTGAAAACGTTAGAATTCCTTCCCCCATCAATGGAGTTTTGTAATGGGGAATGTCCTAGAGAAGATATGCCATGAAAGAGTCCGCTCGCCTTAACAAAAATAGCATAAGCTTTGAAATCAGATGGACCAAGGACAAAGTGTCACCTCTACCTCTTCTATCTATTTGACTTAGGTAGTTTACTTGACCTCTCTGAACCTCAGTTTCTTTACCTGTAAAATGCAGACAAATATTCTCGCCCCCTTCTCTGCACATTAGACTTCGAGCTTCATGAAGAATAACATTAACAGCTAACATTTACTGAATGTTTATCATGTGCTGGGCACCTTGCTTACCCCTTCCAATTCAACACAAACCGTTCAAGGTACAATTCTTATCCCTCTTTCATTGATCATGAAAACAAGACACATTAAGTGAATTGTCAATGATTACACAGCTAGTAAAGAGTGGATTCAAATCGAGACAATCTGGCTCCAAGAGTTCAATCTTATCCATGTCCCAGGGACCTTGTTTACCTTATTCATCTTGTATCTGGTCCTAGAATAGGGACTGACATATGGATGCTAAAAATAACTGTTGACTCAATCAATCAGTATCTTGCAGCATTGTCCTAAGGAGGAATGGAGTAGTTATTTATTGAGTATCTACCATGTTTCAGGGTCTTTTATGTATCTTATCTGGCTTAATCCTCCCTAGGAATTATGTTCTCTATTAAATCCATTTTAATGATAGCAACACAGAGGAGGAAACTGAACTGAAAGAGATAACTTGCCCAAAGACACACTCCCAAACTCACAGCCTCTAAGCCTTCTCATTCCCAAAGCCTGCACTGTTTCCTCTTTACCTGTTGTCCTTAAACATTTCTGCTCATACCATACCTTTCTATGTTGACATCAAGAATTTTTAATTATTCATTTCAGTAATTGCAAGGGCTACAATTTTCCGAGTATTATAAATATTGACATTTTAAAATCATTGCATCACCTTTTTGAGAAAGAGTTAAAACTTCCTTAATTTTTTTATTCCTGGTACTACCATCACAATTTACAAATCAAGGGCAATATGCCTGATAAAATAAAATGAAAAAGACAAAGCTACAACATATAAAAGGGCTCTAATGTACATCTAACTAACACTACATTGCAGTAAGCACTGATTGCACTTTTTGCAAACTATGGCTGTGACAGTCTTGAACAAGAAAGATTTCCTATTTAAGCTGCAGTCACTTCCTGGCTATGGATGATCATCGCCCCTTTGGTGGCAGATCTTTGTAGTTCCTCTGATGCATTTGGGTCAATTGTCTCAAAGTAAACTGCAACTTCCCTGACAGCTCCTCATTATCTCTCCCACTAAAAACTAACTCTTTTCTGCTGTTTTTAGAACCTTCCACTACCATAATCCCCCACTTCTACCACCATATCCATAACCGCTACCATAGGTTCTGTTTAAGCTTCCTCCACCGAAACTGCCCACCTTCGTTTGGTTGCTGTTGTCCACTATAATTTCCAAAATCATTATAATTCGCACCACTGCCAAAATTTTCTCCTTCATTGTAATCCTTTTATCCTGCACCATGACCACCATATCCTTCATCTCGGTTTTTCCATGTCTTGGTTCATTACCACTCAGCTACTATGACCAGTTGCAGTTGCACATTACCTCCCAATAGTTGCGACGTTACCTCTAAATCCTTCATACTTTTCTGCTGTCACCACATCCATCACCTGGCCTCCTCTCCCACTGAAGTTTCCTCCATGACCCATAAAGTTGCCAGATCCTCTCCATGACCTCTTTGTGATCCAGCAGACTAAACTTCTTGTTTAGAAAGAGCCTCTTTCACTCTCAGTTATACCCATTAATAATGTAATATTTCTGAACAATTTTATCAACTATCATGATCATCAAAAATTACAAAAGCAAGTCTTCTCTTTCTTCCACTCTGCTTGTCTTCCATTACTTCTATGGTTTCAATCTTACCAGACTTTTCCAAATAGTCTCTCAAATTATATTCTTCTATATCTTCTGTAATATCACAAGCAAAATTTTTTTCTCCACTCTTAGATGGGCACCTAGCTTTAGGGAATCCTCTCTAAAGACAGTCTCTTTGGTTTCAGTACATGCCCATCAACCTGGTCTAGACACACTGTTGCATTGACCTCTTCAGTATAAGGATGTCACAAAACCAAAGCACCTGGAACATTTTGGTTGGGAGGGAGTCCCTTCACCACACAAATGAGGTGTGTGCCTCATTTCTCAACATGTTCTCTTAAACCATCATCTGTAGTTTCAAACCTCAAACCACCACTAGACAGTTTTCTCATCTGTTCTGGCTCGTCCTAGCAGCAGGTGGAGTCTGGCTGGAGGCCACCAGGTAGAGGTTTTACTTTTATTTTGAGACCAGACTGGGCTTCTCCAGTTGGTGTTCAATATGGGACAGAAAGAGTTGTATCACTCTGTGAGATATCCAGTGGAATTTAAAACTAAAAGTGAGTTCATATCCACACTATTTAAAAAATACATGAACAAGTCTACAATGGCTGGAAATGTTCCCTTTTCTTCTTGGACTCATATACTCTTGCCCTTCTCCCTCGAAATTATATTCTACCGTGATTTTTTAAATGTATGAAAGTCATTTGGTGATCACCCTTATACATAGCTCTTTTTCAAATATATATATTGAAGTTGTGATAAATAATTGTTACATGTGAAAATCAAATTTGATTGGAAAACCATCTTTCAACGAGCTGGTTGTGCTTCTGTATTTTTGTTTTTTCAGTTAATTCAGGAATACATGAATTAATATAAGCATTGCTGGAATAGAGAAAGCTGCATTTCAATTCTGTTCCTATTTTTTGTTTTTTTGTATGTAAGAACTGAGAAACCTGTTCATATAAATAAGTAGATGGGAATGAGAGGAGTTTTATAGCAAGGTTACTAAGTGCTTTGAACTTCTGAGCTGTATGTGAAGAATCACATAATTATATGTCATCAAAAATAACTTCAGCAATCTATCAACTATCAACTTGATTAGGTTCCCCTTCAGTTTTATTAAAAACAAAGAATTAGAAATCATCTGACTTGAAAAAAGAACTGATATCCATTCACTAGAGTCATTCACGTCTCATCACCTTCTTTGAATTGCCACTCCATTTGGGTAGTTTTACACCCTAAAGAAATGCACCAAAATAATTTGACATGGGTGGGATGCACATCTTGCTTTTCTTGAGGTGGGAAGAGGGCTGACTGTGAAAGGCAATGTAGGAAAAGAGGACCTACACCTTCTTCAGTTCACTTTCTTGGCAAATCAGTTTGGGATCAGCACATATGGAAGTTCAATATCTGAAAATTGATTTCTTTAAAACTCTTCATGCTTATGTCCCCTTGGAAGTCTTCCTAACTTGCAGGTGTACACATACCCCAGTTTGAAGACCATTGTCTCTCTACACCCTATCTGGAGTTGACAAGATTAGAAATAAGCGATGTTTAGTACATAAAGTGGACATACTATAACATCTATTTTATTTTTAAATAATTCAGTACTCAGAGTAGGGAGAAATTGGAAGCTGGAACTAGATCCATCCAGTGTAGAGGACCAGGCCCTGGGGGAATGGGGTGCAAATGCAGATTCAGGTGGAAGAAACTAAGCCTGGCCATAAAAAGTGTCCATAAGGACTAACAAGAATAGGGACACAATTAGGACGAAGAAGCAGATGTCCCACCAGGTGAAAAGGGTATAAAGAATGAGGACTCTGGAGTGGGGGTAGTCAATTCTGGAAAGGTTTACTGAAAGGGGCAGGGAAAGTAAAAAAAGTCTTAATTAGAAGGTCACAATATGAGACACATCTCTGCAACCTACTTTCTGACCACATAAACTAATTCCTCACCCCATTTTTTGAAGGTAGAATGGTAATCTTGCATAGTTGTAGTTTGGATTACATAAGATGGTAGCACAGTGCCTGCCATACAGTAAGAGCTCAATAAATAGTAGCCATTTGAACAGGAAATACCGGAACTACCCGTGTCTCCCAAACTTACCTAAATGTTCTACATCATAACATAAAAAGTACAAAGGAGAACTCAAATTTGGAGAAGAAATTGAAGGGATTAAAAAAAAAAGTTTAACTAGTTCTATTGTTTTTTACTCTTCCCAAACTGAAGTAATAGACTTGAAACATTTACTACAAATAAAGAATAACCAGATTCCTTAGAAATTACCTGGATTTTGCATTCTGACCTTAATTCCTCAGTGGAAGATTCCTTAAATTTACTTTTGAATTTTTTTCTGTTTCCAAGTTTCTACATCTCATCTTGTTCAGTTCCACTTTTCGCACATGAAGCTCTCACAATAAGAATACTAAATAATCTTTGCCTATTTTGGTTATGTAAACCAAAACATTGAGTTCTTATCATAAATGTATGGAAAGAGCATAGGCAGATTCCACTACTGCATTTTTATTTACAGTTTTGCATTAGTATTTGTTAGCATTTGGCCCATAGTCATAGAATCCTTTCTCTGAGCAGCAGGTAAACAGTTCCAACTTCTCTAAATTCTGTGGCTACTCAGAATCTCTTAAGAATGTATGTCCAGGTAAGCCATGAGAAGCACTTCTATACCTGAAATGTCCTGTTGATCTTGCTTCTTCCTACACATGGTAGAAATTTCCATGTTTGCAGATCTGACCTTGGTACTTAAGTATTAGATGGGGGAATTACAGATTTCTGAAAGATCCCACAGTCGTATAATATCTTGCCAAGCAACCCGAAGTCTTCAGGAAAATAAAACGAAGCTCCTTACAAAGATTGGAATCCCTACTTAGCTTATTATCCCTTGTGTATTTCATTGTTTAATTTTCTTCTGTAATAAAAAATATGCTGGAATAGGAAGCAATGAACTATGTGGATGGGACAGAGTCTTTGCTTCCCAAAAATAAATACCAGCTTTGTCTGTATGAGACTTTTGGTTTGTTACCAGGAGATAATCATGCTCAAGCATCCAATAAAAACCTTTTGTGTACCCATTAAATTCAGTCTCAACATCACAAAGTAGGTTAAAAGTTACTTACACAGTCAGGAATTTTAGACAAAACAAAACCCGAATCCCTAGATTTTGTTATTCTGCATAAAGTAAGACGTAGGTTAAAAGGGTGGCCTCAGATCCCAGATAACCTGGGTTTCGATGACTCTGACCCTCAGTGTTCTCTTGGTAGTGTAGGGGTTGCAGGCATTCACTGGGATATTCTATGTAAGACTGAGCCTGGCATGTACCTCCCAATAGGTATTTGTTGTTGTTTTTATTTCCCCATGACCCACCATCCACCATCTGCAGAGAAATACAATTCTGTCGGTCTGTTTTAGGATTGGGAGCTCCCAAAGCCAGTATGGAGTCCTGGGGCATGCTCTGCATTCTCCCATCACACATTTTCTGGCCTTGTTCTCTAGCTGGTTCTTCCTCTTTGGACAAGGAGGAAGCTTTGCACAAGGGACAATGTGGTAGTTCAGTTCCCCAGCAGTTCCTCTAGTCGTTGAGATCTCTGAATAGACATTGAATAGAAGAGGCAACTGAGCAGTCTGCAAGGTCCAGTCTTAAGTGTTTGTTCTTAGGAAGTATGAAGTATGGACATGACAGAATTACTAGGCACATGCCTTTTCTGAAACAAGAAGGCATAGAAAAAAAATCATAATAAATGAAAGCTTTTATTGGCTTTGCTCAACAGGGCTTGATGAATGTTGTTAGCACCACAAACACCACCAGGCCTGCTACCTGCCAGGCACTCCTGAACTGTGCTCTTGGAAATAAAGAGCTCACGTTCTGGGTGGGGAGACACCTAATCACTACTAGATCACACGGATGCAAACAAGTGGTACAGTGGCGATCCAAGGGGCTTGAGGGGTACGGGAGAAATCATGGATATCCTGGGGGAGAACTGGAACAGGGTCACAAGGGAGCAGCTGAGCTGGGTCTTGACTGGGGAGCAAGATTTCAACAGTGAAGAAGAGGGTCCCAGATACAGGGAAAGTCAGAGGAGAGAGGGCCTACCTCGCTCAGGGAAGAGGGCAGCTCGGTGTGGCTCAACGCCGCATTGGGGTGTTGAGTGAACAGAGAGAGGCAGGTCGTGGCCAGATCACAAAAGCCTTAGATGCCATGCTTAGGAGTGTGGATTTTTACCCTTTACACAGGGAATTAATGGACTTTTAAAAAATCAGTTTGTGAGGAAGTGGGGTGTGTGTTTTATGGATTTGGCTACCTTAGCTTTGTAGGGGGAGGAAGACTAGGCTTGGTAGCCAGAAAGTGTTCAGAGCACTTGACTGGAGTTCAGGCAGGTTAGAGTGAGGGCCTAAATTTACACAGGGTGAAAATAATCCAGGTTTAAAAGACATTTCTGGGGAAGAACCTTCGGACTTTTAGACACATTTTTTAATGAGGAATGAATGAGAAAAGTCAAGGAATTGTCTAAAGATTCTTTTCATTGTTGAGAAAAACTGTATTTGGTATAAAAAATGATTGCTTAATATGCAGGCCAAAGTTCCTTTTGAGCCTGCTTTCCTTGGCTCTGGCATGTAATTTCATTTAGACAAACATGTATTGAGTGTCAAGCTGTGTGTCAGGAAGTATGCTAGATACCAGAGAAACAAACTGTTAATAAAATAACATCCTTACTTTCCACGAGCTCACATTTTAGTACAGAAACAAGTCATCTAAACATGGAATAAGAGGTATATATAAAATTCTGTAAAATGTTCTATTACTGAACACAGAACACCTCTATATAATGTGAATGCCTAGCTTGGTCCCCGATGAAATGGCCCTTATAGGCATCAGGTATAATAACTTGTTTAACAGAAAGAAGAAGTGATGTTTAATATTGTAGACTACGTAGTAGATAGAGGCAAAAAACAGCTCAAGATAAACTTTCTTTTGAGAAAGGACTCCTGGATTTTCTACAGTTTTATCTTCAATCTAAAGGATGAGAGGTGTGTTATGTAGTTGCTAAGAGACAGGACTCAGGAGCTAGACTGCCAGGATTTGAATCCCAACATCACTGCTTGGCAAATGGTCTGACCTTGAGTAAGTTTCTTAATACCCTGTTTCTCATTTTCCTTTTCAGCCATATGGCATAATAATAGTAGTACCAAGAGGGTGGTTATGAAGATTGATTAGTGTATTTCTGAAGTTGTCGATGAGATGAAATGTTATTTTCATTCCAGAGGTCAGGTTTTTATTTTTATTAAATAAATACCTTATTGATTTGGTACAGTTCTTAAAAAGTTATTTTTATTATATGATATCACCACAGATTCTGATCCACTTACTAAGAAAGTTAATTAAATTATTTATGATGATGCCCTCCCATCACAGTTAATTCCCTAAAATCTTACGTAAGAATGGAACACTATTTTATTTTGTGAAGGAGAGAGGGAGCAGGCAAGCAGAATATAATTCTACTAAGGTTGTAAATTGGCTGCAAAATCACAGGTTTCTGCTTTTGTTTCCAACTGCATTTGGGACCCAAAGACATTTGAATGAATAATTTCATTATCAAAGTTGATTTCTCTCACTTTGCAGTGAAGATGTGAACAATAATTCACCTTTACTGATTGGCTTAGCTATGTCAAAACCAAAGGAAGAAGTAACGAGGGTGATTCTCATTACATGTGGAGAAAGCTTTTACATTTTCCTAAGGTTTAAAAAGAAAACATGGCTTATTAGAAACCTGGGCCCTCCCTAAAATGATATCACAACGGCAAATGGCATGGGGGAATCATTTTGAAATGTTGTGTTGTTTTTATAGTGGCATGACAGTAATTGCATGCATGACAGCAATTGAAAACATTAGAAAGGTCTTCTTCTTTCATATTCTGCTCTATAATCAGTAGCTGAATTAGGGGATAGAGTAATTTGGCTTGCATTACCCACATAAATATGCTTAAGGCTGGAATCAACCATAGGCTCAAGTCTAGTCCATCCCTATCTTTCCTACTATGAGTGTTTGAAAACTGATAATCTGGATAAAAGTTCGCTTTTATTGCCCTTTGCAGGCAAGATTGAATTTTTATCCCTCACTTAACAAAATGCAGAGTACTTTCAGATGTATGCTGCGCTAGAGTCTATTTGGGGGCTGATTGATTTTTTGTCCTGGTATACTCTGGCTACCAAAATATGCAAGCAAATCTCTGCGAACACCCAAAGCCATAGGAAGCTAACACATCTGCAGATGATATTGGGGGAAAAAATAGCGTTCACCTACAACATTAGCTTTTGTAATAATGGGAACTAATCAGACGAAGCTATTTATCCACTTCAAGGCATTACTGAAATGTTGCTTACTTCCTATCCTGTCTGCATTCTCCTTGGCCCCATGCCAATAACCACTTAAGACCAACACACCTCTTTCCATGAGCTCTGTAGGTGTTTTTCTTTGAGAAGTCAAAATTTCAAAAATTGGTAAGACGAGGTGGCCTGATGAGTGATTTTGTGTTCCGCCGCTGTCTCTGCTTTTGCAGAGCTGGTTTTATAAGGAGTTTTTCTGGGTGGAATAAAGAGGCATATTTAAGATGTAAAGGCATATATAAAGGCAATAGTCACTAAATATTTGCAAAACTAATTATCTAACTCTTCCTTCCCCCTTCCTCATCATTCCCTTATCTTCCTGAGCATTTGTTTTAGAGCCACAGATGTACCTAGGACGAGTCAGGTAACCTAATGAGATATTTTTAGGAAGACTTCGTTTTTCCGTATTTTGATTTTCAGACTTGAAAAACTAGACAAAATACCATCATAATGTATAAACATATAATGCATAGTCTGTAAAGCACCCACAATACATCATGAAAGAAGACTGCTGTAAAAGATTAAATGTGAAAATAAAGTTCGCCTGTATGCTTGTGGTAGCTTCCTTCCTCCCTGGGCTCCCTGACTCCAGCCCCTTCCTGTTTCCAGCCTGTCCTACATTCTCCTGCCAGAATAAACTTCCCGGTGTAGTGGAGAACCCAAGTTGAGCCTGAACTATGTCTGGGGATGTCGTTTAAACGGATGGACAGTTACGACCAGACATTTATCTGTAGGGGGGCTCAAGGAGCCTTTGGGAGAAACTCATCTTGAAGAAAAAGGGAATTAAGACATAAAGCTTGATCAAGGAGTAAAACCTCAGTTGTGAGAGGTAAGAGATGATCTTGCATTCAGCGAGGAGCTTATGATTATTCTACTGGATTTAGAGTCTTCGTCCAAAGGAAAGCTGTGAAGCTAAAGCTTAGAAGATAGATTTTTTTTTCCTAAAAACCCTAACAGCAAAACAGTCATTTCTTGGTACCCTGCAAACTGTGGGAAACACAAAAGAGTAATGGTTCCTTGTCCTCATGTATCTGCAATCCACGGCAGGCTTTGGAACCAAAATGTGTTCCAGTGTATGGGTGGGAACACCTGTGGAGCTCAGAGCACTCCACAGGACAGCTTTCCTATAAAGAAGCGCTGTAAGAGATAAGGAGACAGAGGTGTGCTGTTCTGGCATTCAGTGCTGCAGGGAGACTTGGAGAAGTAGCCCTGGGGCCCACCTGCAGGGCTAGCCCTATACAAAGGACACCCCCTGGGGACTGACTACTTTTATTGTGTGACCATGTGTGAGATCCTCCCCAAGACTCTGAGAAATATTTGAGGAAGCTTCAGATGGAGCTGAAGTATTGAGTGAGAACATGGAGGGCAACAGAGAGGGGAATTTGCCCTTTAAAAATTACAAAATGTTTAAATCCTATGGGAAATTCAGAAAGTGCTGACATCCAAGTATCGATAATCCAGATAAAAGAGATGTTAATATTTTGCCATATTTGCTCATGGGCCCAACTTTATACTTTTCCTGTTTAAAGATAAATAAATAAAACATTATGAATGCATCCTTTCCCTTTTACTTCCCCACCGCATTGGTAATTACCATTAGGGAGTTGATACATGTGAATCCATAAAAAAATCCTTAATGGTTTGTTTTTGGTTTTGCATATTAATAATAGCATATTACACACAACTTTTAAAACTATTTACATTCACTTTTTAAAAACACTTGATTGTTGGGTTTAAAATGTATAGCATGCTATCATTTGAATGAGATGCCATTATGCATTCAAGATGCTGAAATGTCTGCTATTATTGATTTGAGCAAGTTTTTACAGACAAGTTTATATACTTCCCATGTTCAAAATAGTCCAGAAACTCCTACTTGTATATATGGAATAAGGCCCAAACCATTCAGCCTGGCATTTGGATTTGGTCACAATGCCATATTCAGACTTTTATCTATTGCTTCTCTCCTCCCCACTGCCCAGAGATCATTCCCATGCCACTTGAATAGCCTTTCTGCTGCTGTTTTTTTCTAAAATCCTTCTTTCTGCCTGGGGTACCTACCCCTACTCTCCACCCTAGACCAACACCACTATCCATTTGGTAGCTTGACAATTCAATTCTTGAGGCCCAGATTGTCACACTCCACTTTTCAATCCCCAGTTGTATTTAATCTTCCTTCCTCTGTGTTTTCATATTTCATCTTTATTATAGAATGTGATGCCCGGCCTTACACTTCTGTTATGACCCATACTTGCCTTCCCAGATTTTGATCCCTGGATCATCCTTGGTTCCTTTCATAAAGTAAAAATAAATGAATGAATAAGTGAACAAAGTAAAAATAAATAAATGCCTAATCAAATTGAGAGGAGAAGATACCACAAACCTGAAAGTAATAGTCTCTGTGTTCCTTACAACCCAGGAGCCGATAATGACTACATCACTCATGGTATCAGCTGTGCTCTCTAAGCAGACTTGTGAGAGAATGCCTAGCAGGGGGCAGATGAAACACGATCCAGTCAAAAACATCATAGGACATTGTTGACAGTAAGGGGCAAGGAGTAAGAGAAAACCCATTTCCTATTACTGATCTCATGCTGGGCACACGTGTGTATGTTTATGCATGTGTATGTATGTGTTTGTATGTATGCACACTCTTTGATCAAAGGAATCGATCAATTCACATGGTAATATACCAGATAGTTCTAGATAGAACGGCTTGAGTCAAAATCAGACCTTTCTGGGGGGAGGGAGATCCTGGGATTGAGAGAGGCAAGGACACAGGCACTCATCTTTGTCTCTGCTCCTGATTAGAGGAATCTCTGGTGAGGGCCAAAGGCTGCTAGACCATTAGAAAGAAAATCAGTCGGCTCCCCCAGTCTTTTGCGTCCAATTTATGTCCAATTTGCAGACTTTCAACATTGCAACCTCACAGTTCATAAAATCAAACTCAGCCTGGGCTAAGTCTCCAGGTAATGGATTTAGGATCACGGGAGGTGTTACCTGCAGTTCATGATGGGTAAATTTCTTGTTAACGAAAGTCCCTTTGGCTAAATGAGTTCCAGGTTTAAGTCTCCCTTCTCTCTTTTTTTTGGCAGGGATTTTGGGGATGGGGGTGGGGTGAACATAGAACTTTATTAGGCTGCGCGTGGAGAGCTTTTCATTGCAAAGGCAACAGGAAAAAAAAAAATGGGGATAAGCCAGTCTTTGTATAAACGGAAGGTGGTGAAAGGAAGGCTGTGTATGGGGGCTAGGGGATCAACCCTCCGGCTCCACTCGGCTACGAAGGACTCCGGGAGACGGCCTGGTGCTGGCCGCCGAGCCCGGCTATTTCCGCAGGTAACTGCACTCCGCAGGGAAGGCCCAGGGAGACAGAAACCGCAGATGGAGGGGGCTGGAGAGATGGGGGTGGCGGGGGACGGGACCCTTAGCATCTCTCATCCATTCCTGCATCCTTGCTCTTAGCAGCGAATACACTTCCATCCACTTGCCTTAGGAGAATTGTAATGAGTAGACTGTTGAAAACAGATCAATTTAATCTTCTAGGTGTATGTCTAAGCATGTATGTGGATGTACATACCACCTGGAAACATTGGCATGTGCTCACACTAAAGATCACAGGTCTCTTCCAGAAGCGTAAAGGGAAATATTCCTTCTAAAATTAGTGGTTCTTCAGCTGTCCATCGCATGCCACTTTAAAAGCTAATGAAATGCTATTTAATTTGGGCCTTCTGTTATTTCTTAAAGCAAGACCAGCTACTCCGATATTTTATTTCTTTGAAAAATATTTTCCCTTGTAAAAATTGCATGGCTGCATGTATTTTTTTCTCACTTGTATGGACACATCTTTCAAAATCTTCACATGGCCTTTCTATTCCCTGTACTTGGCCATTTCCGCCCATGTCTTCCTGACTATTTTCTGAAGCTTTCATTCTCTTTTCTGATCTCTCAAAGTACCATTATTTTTTCCAAACAGAGCTCAGACCACACTATATTTGAAAGAGAAAAAAATGAGTATTTGATTTCATATAGCTATTTTTTACTTAAACAAATATGGTCCCTAGTGTTGGAACTTCCAGTAAAAGAGTTCAGTGAGTAGTTCTATTTTTGCTCTTTTGTCTTATAGAATGAAATTGCTCTATTGTTACATACATTTGTTTACAAATTACAGAAAGTCCAACCATAGGGTATTGTAGACATATGGACCAGTATTGGTATTTTATACATTATTTTAAGACTCATAAATGATAGGCTAGCTATTATGGTATTATGGTACTTTCCTCTATCAGAAGACATCATTTATATGTATTTATAGATACTGCTTATATATATTTATACATTTGTAAGGTGGCAATTTTTTAAATCAGGTTAGTGGATTGCTGTAAATATTAGGAAAAATACATATATCCCTCCTAATGTCTCATCACTAAATAAGTGCTCGATATGTGGTGGGAGAGATTCCCATGA
The DNA here is from genome assembly GCA_032199065.1 of Smutsia gigantea. NCBI lineage: Eukaryota > Metazoa > Chordata > Mammalia > Pholidota > Manidae > Smutsia > Smutsia gigantea. Next base: position 230,254 of record JAVSCE010004017.1, on the reverse strand, counting down.
TAGTATTCTTGTCCTGTGTCTCTGGAAAAAATTTAATGAAGGGAAAAAAAAACTATTTTTTCTTTCAAAAATTCTACATGAACTCATTTACCCTTCTTGCTATTGTAGAAACCCTTATCCCCCAAGTCTGAGAAAGAGCTTCAAGGAAATATACTAGAACAGCTTGAAAATGTGTAACAAAGATTCTAGTATCCCAGTCTCATGAATTAACACACGTGTAACCCTCTGGGGAAGCCATTCAATAGAGCAGCCATACAACAACCTCGGGATGAACTGTTGGAATTTCTCTTGCTGGTGGCATTTCTCACCTTCATCTGATTTGCTCTTGAAGGGCCAATCTGCTCCTTGATATCTGGGGGCTGTTCCACGCTCTCTCTGGCCCCCCAGGAGGTAAAGGAGTAATTGCCTAAGACCAGGCTTACTGGCTGTATGTCTGCAGTCTTATGAATAACCAAGTTTCACTGAAGGGAACTAACACCGCACAGGGTCTCAGTGTCAATGTGTCAGTCTATGAATTTGAAGGGAAAAAAGGACTTACTGGGAATCTTAAGTCAGCTCTTAGTCATGTATCTTTTGAAAGTTAAACTGCCCGCTCAGACCTTGGACCCCAGATGTGTCTTTTGGTTTGTGTGAGGTGTCTGGAGAGGAACTGTGAACCAGCTGCAATGTCCTGGACAGGAAAGGTAGTTAACCTGAATCCCAAACACCTTTCCCTGCCCTGTGCTCCCGGGTGTCTTAGGGTTTGCCTTTACAAGCCAAGCATAAGAAAATGTCTCCAAGATGAGACTAGGACAGTGATATGGTGGTAGCAGAATACCAAGGTGTTCATGGTTTGGCAAACAGATTTAGTAAAATATTTTAGATGACACCCTGTCCCCAGGACACTTACTTGCCTTTTATTTCTATTCACATAAAATTCGAGTTCAAAAATATCGTTTTAAACTCAGAGCTCTATTTTTTTTTCAAAAAAAATTGTAAGATAAAATATTAGAAAAATAGAAGCATGATTACCAATATTTGGGATTAATGCCTGTCTAATAAAAAAGCAAGAGAATCAACAAAAACATTTATGAATATCAAGTATGTTGGTGGTGGCTAGCCATAAAACAACACAGGGTGATCAATTGTTTTCTTTAAAATCAAGGTTAACCTTGAATGAAATTTGGGAGTAGTCACTTACCAGCTGGAGAAATGTGCCCAACCTTTCTGTGTCTACTTCTTTACCTATAAAATGGAGCTAATTATAGTTCCCATCATAAATAATTTTTGTAAGCATAACTGATGTAACATATATAAAGAATTCAGCATCTTACCTCCCATGGAAATGCCTAATAAACATAACGTATTAGTTTTAATTAGTTGGGAAATGACAATTAAAATTATCTCATCCAAAATTACTATTGAAATATTTTTTAAAATCTCAGACAAAGTTTAGGAAAAATAAATGTAGGACAAGTAAAAAGGAAAATACTAGATTTTTTCAATGGAATATAAAGTTTACTTTCACTGAAATAATACCCTATCTTTATGGATGAGAAGACTATTATAATGATAACACTATAATATATGCAATCCATTGATTGAATGTTTAGGGTATACTATCTATCAGTCACTGTATAATGATTCGTGTATATATGTGTGTATCTTAATTATTATTTGTATCAAGTCAGTGAAGAAATAATTATTTTACTCAACTTATAAAAGAGGATATTAGACTTAAAGAAAAAAATCACAAGTCCATATAGCTGGTGATTGGAGGCCTGAGAAACTGGATAGAAGTGTATCATTTATTTCTACTTTGAAATTGCCAAAATGGTTCAAAATTAATTTGAAAAAGATAAATCCATGAGAGCAGCCGAGGGTAGTTTTCAAACAATGAATATCATATGTACAATAATCTTACCAGGTATTAAAGTAGATTAGAAAGCCCCAGAAGGACTGATTAATGGCACAAAATAGAGTCAAGGGACAGAATCAAGAATAAATGATGATTATCTTGACTCAGGGTTGCTTTAAAATCAGAGTCTAAGGCAAACCCTTGCATCCTGATAGCTTATTGCATGCAGGGAATCATCTTGAGGGATGGGGGCAGGGAGCTCGGGTGTCTGAAACAAGGGAAGAGACAAAGCCACTCTAGGAATGCATTCCTTGGCTGATATCTGAAGTGGGCAACTGGGACTTGGTCCCACTGGGGATGCTCTAAAGATGCTCTTATTCGTTGGTGGACAAAAGAGCAGTGTATTTATCCAGTCTCCCATCCCATACATGGGTCAGGGGTTTGCCCTTGTTCGAGGGTACTACTCACTTGCATTTCCAGATTTGTATATGTGTCACAGCGGCTGAGTGGTTTCACCAAGCATCCTTTGCCACAGTGTCAGAGAAAGTCCTGCAGCTGAAGGGAGACATATCTGTTTACGGCAGAGGCAAGTTGCAGTCAGATTACAGTCTGCTGGTTGCTGCAGCAATGATTGGAGAATAAAATGGGCTGAAAGATGTGGTGAGGCCAGAAAGCCATTAGATACAGTGAAGTAGTTTGTAGTAATAGTGGCATTTCAAAAAACACTGAGGAAATAATGTTTTATTTGATTGTAGAGTTAGGGAAACTGGTTAAAATATGAATAAAACTTAAGTTACATAAAGTTAAGTTCCAGGTGTAGAAAATTTTAATACTTTAAAGAGTAGAAAATAAAAATACTAAAGGATTAGAAGAAAATACAGGTGAATAATTTTTTGGTTTGTTTTAGTTTTTGTTTTTTAACAATCTTAGGGATGAAACAGAATTTGTAGCCATAATATTTGAGACTAAAAACCTTGTATGAAAATATTACAACTAATTTTTTAAAGTTTCTTTAAAGTTAATCCAAAGTCGCTTTTGCTCTTCAAAAGTCACTTTCTTTCTCCAACCAAACAATTTTATTAAATTAAATAAATGTGTCTGAATTTTGACTATTTAGTTGCCAAGTACTCATACCCACTCTCTATACTAATACACTATATGTAATATTGTGTGTACAGCCCTAAGTAATTGAAGAGCAAATGATCAAAGAAAGATCTAGACCACCCTCAAATATGTATCTCAAAATCTAGATGAATTTTTTTAAGGTCAAAGTCAGATTTATACTCATAATCTATACATGGGATAGTGAAGCAATTTAAAAGTAAAAGTTTTCCCCTCTTAATTTCACTGCTTTTTGTATTTCTTTAAACTATGGTCATTTGAGACATATCTTTTTTTGTCAGAGTTGGAGAAGCTGTGATTTAGTGGTGATGCCTACATGCACAAAAATAAATAAAATAAAGTGGAGAGCTTAGGCTATATTTGATTATTCCTCTAGTTAGCTTTATAATTTGGTAGAATTTATACATTCAGAAGGTGGTTTGATTACCACAGGGTAACGTAAGTAGATGGTTATTAAGCACATCCATACCTGAACCATTTTCAGCTTACTCTCAGCTGAGCAATGAAGTTGACATTTTTTTCTAATTCAGGTTCAGATCATTTTTTATCCTCTTCTCTATGACAAGCTCATCTTTATAATTGATGTAAATCGGGGGAAAAAAGTAAGTGCTAGCCTTCAGTTCTCTCAGAAACACTTGAAGTTGCAGTCCAAGATCTAAACAACAGCAACAGACTTTAAACTGAGCCATTTGTCAGAAGGTTGCTGTGAAGAAGAGAAACAGTCCTAGCTGTGGAAGCCTGAGGTTGAAAAATTCCCCTAAATAATATAAACGTGATAGCCTTTTACTTTCCTTAGTGTCTGTCTTCATCTACCTATTTTCTGTGACCATATTTTTCTGAAATGAATGTTGTACTAACTGGGACCAATGTTTCCATTTGTTTTTGTTTTTTTTTTTTGTCACTGACTTGGCTTTTAATCTACTCCGAGGACCAGCAAACACATATGATGAATATCAAAACAACTTGGAAATCAGGCAAGGAAAAAAAAGAAATGGCTGCAGATTGATTATCTAGTGCCATGTAAACCCAAAGAAATGCCCTTCTTGAATTTTCCAGGTTTTTGACATTAGGGAAACATAATTTTGGACAGAATCTGTGATGCTTTTCTCCAGGGACCATGAAGGAGAATATCTTCGGGAAATGATCAACAGCTAGAATTTGTTCTGGCGTGTGCTCTTCTTTTTCCTTTCAGCTTGTCATGTTCTTTATAATTTTTTTTCGTTTAATAATATGCAGAGATGTGAATGTGCAATGTTGTCATGCTTTCCGCTGAGCTTCAAAGAAAGAAAATAGAATGAAGCTTGTTGTAAACTTTTATTTCCATTTTCTGCTTTATGTAACCTTATTTTAGTAGCTCCAGTAAATGTAACCACATTAACCAACACTTAATTTGGACTCCATGACGACAGAAAGCCAAAAATAGCTCAGAAACAAACAAATTTGAAAAGTGTATGTGAGCCGCTACATCAGATGTTATCAAGGCACAGTTTTTCCCTTTTTGGCAGGAAACAGAGAAAAAGGAGGACAATCGAAACTTATTGCTGAAAATATTTCAACAATCAAGCTTAATTATCCTTTACTCCTATCTGGTGTAGCTGTTAGCTAAAATTATAAAATAAAATGAGATGTGATTTTGTGCAGAATTCAAATAAGCTGCATTATTGTTCGTCACTTGTATTTTCATATAAAGTTGATTATACATTCAATGTATTACAAACCATGAAGTTCTACACAAGTTCGTGAAATATAATAATATCATCTGTATATCTGAACACACTATGAGAGTTTGGTAATAAAGATGATGAGGGGATAAAATCAATGTTCCTTAAACTACAATTAGCACCTATGTTTTCTTGTAGCCATTTATCAATCGACAAGTTGATTGTGTGTGCCACTACAAAATACTTTATATTCTGCTAGTATGTTACAGAACATTTTATATTTGTTTAATCTTTACAGCATACAAAATAACTTTGTATCAGTTATCTGGTACAAATGATTGTTCATGACATATAATGTTCATGATAGAGCTGTGGGTTAATATTCAATCTTGTGACTTGATATCCAGAGCATTTCTAGAATATCAGAATATGATACATGTTTATGCTATATAAAATACGCACTGTGGTACTTTACTTATTTAAATGCATGTAGTTGGTAACTATTTATTTAAAGTAATAGCCAGGAATTTTATCAAATTAGTGAAAAGCTAACATGCAACTAGGACTACTTTTAGTAGGGTGTGTATTTCTGTTCCGATTATGTATATGGCTATGAATACTTTCTGGTAGGACAAACTTACTAAAAACTTCGTGTCTTAAAATAATAACTTATTTATTTGCACATGATGATGTCATTTGGTCAGTGTTTGGCAAGCATAACTCATCTGCATCAATGATATCAGCTGGGGTTGTTTTAAATGTATACTTCCGAGCAGGCTACCACCTCACATGGCTGGCAGGTTGATGATCACTATTTGCTGAACTCAGATGTATCAGTTGGCCAGGAGCCTTGGTTCACACTTCTATCTGGATTTCTTGGTTCTTCCCCCTCACACCTCTCTGTGTGGCTGGCTTGGGTTTCTTCAGAGCCTTGGGCTCCTAGGGGATAAAATCAGTGTTGAGGGGATTTAGATGACTTCCTAAAGAGCCAGAGGAGAAGGTTCCTAGGCATAGGCTCAGAACTGACACAGTGTCACTCTGCTACCTCTGCTACCTCCTATTGGATAACATGATTCAACAGGCCAACCCCTAGTCAAGGGGACTCCACAGTCTCAGGTGGGAGTCTCAGGACGTATGTTTTCCTCGGAGCCACCGATGTATCACACTGAGACTTGTGCACAGAAACGTTCATAGTTTTATTTGTAACAACGTTACTCTGAAAACCACCTAGCTAACCTTCAGTGGATGAATGGTTAAGCAAATTGTGGTATATCCATAGTATGGACTACGAATGAGAAATAAAAAGGAACAAGTGTGAGAACTTGGATTAACCTCAGGGAAATAATGCTCAGTGGAAAGAGCTAATCTTAGAAGGATACACACTACATGTGATGTGAAACAGATTTGTTGCCTGAGGTTAGGGATGGGGGTACAGCTATAAATAGGTCATTGGAAAGAGCCTGTGGTGATGTGACAGGTGAGCTTTTTTATTTTGGTGGTTGTTAGAGAAGCTGGCCATGTGATAAAATTTCACAGAGCCACACACACACACACTGATAAAGTCCAAGTTCTGTAGATTGTACCAATGTCAGTTTCCTAGTTGTGATACTGAATTGTAGTTATTCAATGTATAGACATTGGAGGAGGCTGGTGAAGGGTGCACGAGATCTCCTTGCACATTTCTTTGTGACTTCCTGTGAAGCTTTAATTGTTTTAAAATGAAAAGAGGAAGAAGATGACTTGTGTTTGAAAAGGAGGGCGAGGGGAAGTTTGTGCAGCCAAGGGACTTTGCCTCAACCCTGGGCACCCGTTTTATAATGTACCTAGGATTCTGTTTGTGTTTCTGGTGAATCAAACAGATCAGGAGACAATTACCATTGATAAGATGATTTGTTACTCTTCCCAAGAGGAGGGAACAGGTGTCATGCTACATAGGTCCACATGGGAAAGCATCAAGGGCAGTGGGGAGGCAGACGGAGTATGGGGAAAGCATGGAGCAGAGCCTTTATTGTGATTTTAGCAGGAAAGGGGTGAGAGTATAAACAGCTGAAGTTTTGGGTTGGATAGTTTGATTTGGCAGGCTCTGTCTTATAGGGATGGTCCCAAATTGCTCTGTACCTGTCACTGGGGTGATTTAAAGCAGGAGGAATAATGGCTTGGTATGTGAAAATTTGATAAAGGTGGTAGTTGAGGGGTAGAGACTCTGGAATTTGTTGGTCTACATGTCAAAGGCAAATTGTTTGCTAACTGTAGGACTTAGCTAACCCTGCAAGTGCCCGACCTTCCCTTCCAGGGTTCCTACGGCCTCATGATGTCAAAACAGCGTAAAATATGGAAAATGAAAACATGATTGATAGAGTACACTACTTCCTAGCCATTGTAACACCAGTTATTTGACTCTTCAAGCCTCACTTTCTCCCTCTGTATAATTTGGATAACAATAACACCTAACTCATAAAGTTACCATGGGGACCAAAAAGGAAATAATCCACATAAAGCATTTACAGCAGTGCCTGGAATCTGTTAAGCCCTCAATGAAATATGCTAATAATATGCAGTCTTGGACTCTGGACGAAGCATTATCTGGTACAATGGTGGGTGGGTTCGGAGGTTTCCATAAATCTTTGCTCAAATAATAATTTATGTAATTACTAATGTCATATATATAGAATTCTGTTCTCCTGAAGCAAAACTCTTTTACTCTATTTTGTTTCCATTTTATTGTTAACTTATCCTAAATTCCAGGATAAACTCTGTAAATGTTGATGGTAAAGAAAACCTGAGTACTATTCTAGGCTATAATGTATGTATAAGACAGTTATGCCATACATGGAAACTGATTTGGAAATGACTTGCATGAAGTGCGATAAAAATAGGTATTCAGACATTGAACATTAATGCCCCATGATTTTTCCTGTGACAAGCGCTAACTCCAACCCATACTGTGTGTCTAGAAAATGGTTGATTTTCAGATACAATGCACTCAGATTGCATATAAAAGCCCAGCTGTATTTCAAAGGTTCAGCTCATTTTCTTTGCATGAAAATCAATCATGTTTTGGCAGCTAGAGAAGGTTAAAAGTCAGTGGGTAAATGGATGGCTTCACCACAGATCTGTGCAACTCCACAGGGGCATCCAGCTAACTATGACACCCTTGCCACTTCATGAATTTAAAATAATCCATAAATAACACCTTACTCCAAATTAGACAGGAAGGTGACATTTCAGGAGGTGGAGGGATGGGAAAGATGGGCAGTTCCCTAAAAAATCAAAGAGGCGCCTTGTGAGATCTCTTAAGTATTGCTTAATTTTAGTCAATGTGACAAGCTACACATGGGCCTGAACAAACCCCAAAACTATATAAATTGTCTAAGAAAATTAAGATACAAGCGATCCACTTAAATAACAGCCTGAAGCCAGGTAATTTTACGATAGTACTATATTTTCTGCAATATGATATGCAATTAATTCTTCCTTAAATAAACACACTGATTAGAATTTCATTATGCCGACATCTGACAATAAACCTGGACCCAGTGAACCCCTTTCTTTTCACTATTTAAGTCTTTATAATTAATTCTGGATTTATGTCATTTGCTGGTCAATGTTACAGTCACCTTACTAACTATATAAGCAATTTGAAAGCTGTCGGAGCTCACGGGAGCCACTGAAGCAGTGGGTGATAGCCCTCGGTTTCAATCGAATCCTCGTTTTGTGAAGTTTTATTTTCCCATGCTGTAGCATTTTATTTTAGCCAAGTAATTAAATGTTAATATCTTCTTTTATATACCACATTAATTCTAAGTTCAGATTTCAGTTGGGCATATAAGGCAGCATAATTTTGTCTAATACACAGCCTAATTAACATTTTTTCCTTTTCATTTTTTTTCATCTTTAGCCTCCAAAACAATTTTGTCACAATTGATAAATGTAAAGTATGAGGTCATATGAGGAACCTAAGAATTCTCCACATAATTCTCCACGTAATAGTTTACTCCTATTTGTGTTGTTCCTTCATTCTTGCAGCAGGCACTGGCTGAGCTCTATGAAGGTATTTCGGGGCCACAGGACCTGGCACAATGTACCATCAGCCAGGTGGTATGCGATGGGCACCCAGAGTCGAGCCTTGCTCTGGACCTACTCATGTAGTGAGATGGTGTTCCCTTTCACTGCAGTTGGACATGCAGAATTCTTATCAACTCTTAAAACTTGTTCATATACATAAAATGTTTTAAGATGGCCTTTTGAGGGTAGATTCTAAATGTTCTCTCCACAAAAAGGAAATGATAATTATGGGAGTGCTGGAAGTGTAAGCTAGCAATATGGTTGTAATTAATCTGCAGTATGTAAGTGTATCAACATATTGTTTACCTTAAACTTATGCAATGTTATAGGTCAGTTAGATCTCAATAAAGCTGGGGGGGGAAGGGGGAAGAATAGCCTTTTGGTAAAAACAAAATAAAATCTAATAAAAGATAGACATGTAATTCATAATTTTATTTCATACAGGTAGAGCATTATTATGAACCAGATTTTTCCAGAATTACATGTTGAGTGTGTGCTAACTCCTTAAAATAGACTGTAGGAGAGATCTGTTTACACTTGAAGAAACTGGCCTTTGTATAACATCTAGGACCATAGACTCTCGGAAGAGTTCTCTAAGACTTTTGAGAGATTGGAAGTGGATACATTCACATACAGTTCCTTAGCTTAGACATAAAAGCCTTCTTTCATCTGGTCAGAACTAATTTGGACAAAGTACACATTTTTTTCAAGACAGATCCATAGTCCCACCATATTATATTGCTTCCATGTCTTGTTTATCTTGCTTTCTGACTGGAATTATTTTCTCAGTATTCCTTCATTAACCCAAATTTTTCTAAACTAATACTGAAATTTCTCACTCCTTTTTTCTCCAATTTTCTTAAATTCAGAGATTTTCTTGATACTCCTCTCCATAGAACCATCTCATTATATTATTATTATTGTTGTTGTTATTATTATTAAAAATAAAGTTACACTTGATTGTGTATGATTAAATATCTCTGGTTTTCTTATATAGATGGGCTTTCACCTATTAAGAGATTAAAACCTCTTTTAAGGCACAAGTCTTGTCTCGTACTGTTTTCTTTTCCCCCAAGAGCTTGGCAAGTACTAAGCAATAGGTTTTATAAATTATTATAAATAGGTACTATTGATTTATGCACCCATCTCATCTTCTTCCCCTATGAAAGAACATCCCTTCTCTCCCAGGAAAAAGTATCTTTAAAAATAAATGCAAGTACACTGTGATAGAATTACACAAAAGCAAACATATCCATTCAGCAAAATTTATGCATGTTTCCTAGATATTTGGGAGTAAAACTGTCGTGCAATATTGTCAGAAGTCTGCATCCACCTTAGTTATCTAAATTCTCCACATCTCGGAATCATTCCATGTTTGAGGACAAATAGTTGATGCAGAATAGATACGTTTGGAAATTAGTCCCACATGGGGTCAAATCCCTGGGCTTTGCCACTTAGATGCGCCCCCTTGAGTGCATCCTTGCAGCAGCATCACTCTCAGTATCTGTTAAATGGAGATTAAAATGCCTCCCACGTGGAGCAGTGAGACGGTGACCCACAGGGTGAGGATTAAATGGAATTTGTCTTTGTCCTCCATGTAGCAGCCTTGTATCAAAGTACTTCCTGAAGTGTGGTATTTAGGAAGAAACCAACACCAGCAACAACAGCCTTACAATTTATTCTCCCCATTCTTCATCTAAAACTTCCATTCCTTCCTCACAGAACTGTATTTTATCTTCCTTCTCCATCCTGTAATAACCAGGCTCAAACATTTGTGCTTATTCCTTTCCAGCTTGAAGTCTTATCTTAGAAAGCTTTCTGTTCTGAACTTCTCCCCAGTCCTCCCCTGTCAGCACAAGTCCCACCCTGCTTTGAGGCTAAGACCAGTCTCCAGGACTGTTGAGTCCTGTGGAGAACATTTTTTTCTCTGAAGAATTTCATTGCCTATGAAGTTGATGGCACATTTTCTAGTTACACATGCTTTTTTGTGTATGATCGCCTGTTCATTGCAGAAGCTATCACTCGATCCTAAAACAAGTTATAAGTGTTTCTATAGCTTTTTTCTTTCTTTTCTTCCCTCTTTTTAATTTAGTCTTTCAATGTACATAAATTATGTAGGCTAAGAATTCATGACACAACCAGGGAGAACTATGTTCTGTTCATTATTTATTCTTATCTCACTTTGTTCTAAACAGGTTTTAAGGTGCCTTCCAAGGCTGTGTCTCAGAAGCTGAATAACAAATGAGTTTGTAAAGGATGGCTTTGCACGGTAATTTACACAAGTCTTTTTATAATTTTCATTCTGTTTAACCTCATGCCAATTCTGTGCATTAAGAGGCTGTCATTGCTCTACAGGTTAGAGAAAAACAGATCCTGCTCTGAAGTTTTCTGCTCTGCACTGCTTCCCCAGTGTGCCTCTCATCACTTAGAGTACTTTTCTGTTTCTCTGAGATAGCACTTTACTCACACATCTTTGAGACATACAATGAATCTGACTATTTTGGAAGACAGGTGGGTGTTGAAGTCATGGTCACAGAAAAGAAGATAGGTCACATATCTTTTCATATATTAATCCATAAAATGGCCGATGAATTCCATTTTGAATTGCATATGGATTAGAAGAGATGATATTTTTAATGGGGAACACACATGGAAAAAGAATTCTTCAAGAAATGGTCAGTTGCTTCGAACAGGAACTGATGCCTGTCTGTTCTGAGACTGTATTTGGGATTAAAGCAAGCTGATGGCAACCAGTACCTTACAAGCCCCCAAAATAGCAATAATGCCAAACTCTATCTGCCCAAAATGGGAACTTCGAGAGGATTTATTAAATAGCTTAACTTTTGTTTGCATTGATAAATGAGCCTTTCTAAAACAGGATTTTCTTTTCTTTTTAACTCTGTCCCTAAATGAGCCAGCTGCAGATGCCTGTATGGGATTGTTGCAATGTCATTATGAGAAACCGTCTGTCTAGTTTTCTTTCAAAATCTTTTCAGCTCCATCCAGGTGTTGAGATTCAAGGATGTACCATTCCTTGCATCAGCTGCTCAGGATGGACCCTCACCCACACTGTCAGCACCTCCTGAACGAGAGAAGGCTGTCTTTGTGTACTTCCTCACGGCACCTCAATGTAGCTATCTCATTCTGTTTCAAATTAACATCAGTGGTAATTTCCTCTGGTTATCCTGTGTCAAAGGAACTCTATATCCTTCAACTGTTCTCCTTTGCAGGGCACCATGGGAGGCTGTTAAGATATGCAAATTGTGTTGTCTCAATGTACTCTCAGGGGTGATTTTTTTTTTCTCTTCCTCTTAGGAAATCTAAAAGAACATGTTAGAGTTTGGCACTTAACACTGAAGGGAAAAAGAGCAGTGGCTGTGGGTTCCCCCTATGAGTCTTCTCTCAAGGACAGATTTCCCAATAATGGTAAATATTACAGTTTGGGAATGTTGCAGGGACAAGTAAAATTACATGGTCAAATCTGTAAAGAAATTTTTAAATATACTGAGAAACTGTCGTCGTCGTTTATATGTTTGCCAATTCGTTTTCTGGAAACCAAATTTTGCCAGAAAATGAATTCTGCAAATGTGATCTTTAAGTCGTTTTAATTGGCTGTGATTAATACTCTAGTGTTATTAATAATCTCTGTGATCTAATAGTTAAGAAGAGAGTAGGCATAAGACTGCCAAACTCAAATTTCACTTTCATTGTGTGATCTAAGTTCCTTAAAATCTCTAAATTTTGGTTTCCTCATCTCTAAAACTAAAATTGTAATACCTAGCTCACAGTAGTGTTTCAAATCTAGAGCAAGATAATGTTCTGTCACGTAAACATCATTCATTCTAGGCAGGCTCTTCGTGTAATTTAATTGCTTTGGAAAAAATTCATTGATTAAATCTTGCTTATCCTAAGCAGTATTTGGGAATTTTTAATGCCACATTTCTGCATCACAGATCTGATCAATGGCAGCTGAATTCACTCCATTATCCTGTTCTATGTAATCAATAAATAATTTAATAACTTTTCCTATAGTATTTAAGCCAACACAATAATTCTGTTTCTATCAAATTGAAAACAGAATGATACAGAATTTAGTAAATGACTTATCAGAAAGGTATATTTCTAACTTAAAGGCCCCATCATAGGTTTCTAGTACATAGCGTCACAGTGCATTTTCCACCGTGGCTGACCCTGTATATCCCTCTGTAACCATTCCACCTTAGCCCCACTTGCACGTGACTTATAGCCCTTAGCTCTTCCTCCTTACCCGTCTTTATAAAATCCAATTGTCCAACAACTGCTGCTAATTCACAGGAACAAGTCCTCCCTCTTTAAGAATCATCCTTGACCCCACTATCCCAGGAAATAATTGCTGAAAGACACCACCTGCTGGGGCCCTACAGAAATTTCTGCCTTCCTTGCTCCACTTGGAATGCTCCTTTGGAATCCTCACAGACTTTGCTCTTTTTTTTTTTTAATTGAGGTATATAAAATAAAATGCACAAACATTATTGTACAGATTGATGAATTCTGGCATGTGTACCCACTTGTGCAACTATCACTCAGATCAAGACAGCAAATAGTCTCACAAATTATTTTTCCTTTCACCTGTTTCATCTCCCCTCCCCTCTGGCAACCACCAGTCTGCTGTCTGTGTTTATGAGACTGTATCTATTTTGTTTGTTTTTTTTTCATTCTTTTGTTTTATTTTATGAGTGAAGTCATATGGTATTTGTCTTTCTCTGTCTGGCATATTTCACTTAGCATAATACCCTCTAGGCCCATCCGTGTTGTAAATGGCAGGGTTTCTTTTTTTTTTTCATGGCTGAATAATATTACATTGTATTTATGTATCACATCTTTTCGATCCATTCATCTTTCAATAGACACTTAGTTCCCCCTATCTTATTTATTGTAAATAATGCTGTGATAAACCTAGGAATGCACGTATCTTTTTGAATTAGTGATTTTGTTTTCTTTCTTTTTTTTTTTTTTTTTTAGTGATTTTGTTTTCTTCAGGTAAATTCCCAGAAGTGAAACTACTGGGTCTGGGTCATATGCATTCCTGTTTTTAGTTATTTGAGAAACCTCCATACTGCTTTCCATAGTGGCTGCACCAATTAACAATACCTCCACAGTGTACAAAGGTTACTTTTTCTTCCATATCCTTACCAACACTCGTAATTTCTTATGTTGTTGATATTAGCCATTCTGACTGGTGTGAGGTGACAGCTCATTTTAGTTTTGATTTGCATTTCCCTGATGATTAGCAATGTTGAACATCTTTTCACCTGTCTCAGACCTTACATTTTTGACATAAAGGGTTATTCATGGTGCTTTTATTGGTTTTCTTCCATAATAGTCCATATATTTCCTTTTTTCTAGGTTTAAGAAATACCCTGCACAAAGGGCAGATGTCTTATTCTTTATCATCTACCATTGTTTTGAAAATAGTCACTTGAGAGAATGATAACAAATCATAATTACTGATAGAAAAGCAAACTATTTTTCAAACAAATGTCCATAATTCAGGGATGGGGTTCAGGACATGCTACCCTAAAATGTGGTACTTTGACATATTGAATATTTTAAGATGAAGGAATTTGAGAAAATGGCAGAAGTGGGACAGTCACTCTGACATCCTCCCCACCTTGTCTTTCTTTCCTGAAACAGGTCATAAAACCCTCATGGGAGAGGTGCCATCCCTGTACTGGAGGAAAGGCACATCCTTACCTCTGAGAACAAAGGGAGACTGAAAAGAACCCTAATAGACAGATCTTGCTGTTTCCCCCAGTTTGCAATTACCTCATACTCTAACCTAACCTATTCCTTCGCCAACTGTCTACTTCTCCTCAAAGGTAGCATGAAAATGCACAGGTCTTGCTGTTTCTCTGGGTCTTCCTCTCCTTCTGGAGGCTCTCGTGTCATGTAAAATTTATATTAAAGAATGTGCATGCTCCTCTCCTGTTTATCTTTGTCAGTTTAATCTTCACACCCTGCCAGGGATCCTAAGAGGGTCAAGGAAAACTTTTCCTTCCCTACATCAGCTTGGTTTTAGATTCTGGGACATGCCAAATTTGGAGTTAATTTCTAGAGGTCCCTATTAATAAAATACTCCAACACGCTAAATGCTTTCATTAAAGGTCAGGTAACTGGCGTTACTGGAATTCTTCTCAGATATGATAAGAAGGTCTGATGGTGGAAACAAAATAGGTAAACAACAAAAGCACAGCTGCCCTAGGAGAGAGATTGCAAGTCAAAGGAGCTATAGACCAGACAGGGATTAGCAAACTAAGATCTACATGCCAAATGCAGCCAGCCTCCTGCTTTTTGTACAGGGCTATGAGTTAAGAATGGTTTTTACATTTCTAAATGGCTGGGGAAAACATTTTTAAAACTCATATTGTGTGACGTGTGAATATTATATGAAATTCAAAATTCGGTGACCATGAGTAAAGTTGTACTGTAACACAGCCACATCCACTTGTTTATGGGTAGTCAGTCTTGCTTTTGTCCTACAGGAGTAGAAATGAGTCTTGACTGCATGACCCTTTACAGGAAAAGTCTGCTGCCCCCTACTGTAGACCAGTGGAATCATAGATGCTGTTAGAGTCCTATTTACAGTTAGTTGTCATTATTGTTAGTTTGTTTTGGTGACCTAAGAAAGTGCTTGTATTTTAGAGTTAAGGAAATAAAAGCACCGTGGTAAATTATATACAGTGTAATATTATTATGTAAAATCAAAAGGAGTAAATTACTTAAAAAGAAATACTCTTAAATATTAACAAGTCTTGACTTTAGATTGAAATTATGCACAATCTGTCCCCCCAACAGCTCCACTTCTTTTGGGAGGTCTGCAAACTAGAAAATCGGAGGAAAGGTCATGGAAACACTTTTAAGTGAAACTGATTTGTGTGACAGTCTGTTAAATTGTTTCTGCACTTTGGTACTAGTATGTTAAGCAAGGGATTCATATTTTATAATTAAATTCTGCTAATTGAGGCTCCAAGAAGACATCTAGTTAGTTAATTTGTCTCTAAAATTCCATGTAACACCTATTTTTGCCAAAATAACTCTTCACTTCTTAAAATGCATTTAATAAAAATCAAATTACAGACTAATTCCAGTGTCTCTATAGCTCAGGAGTAGAACAGACGTCGATGTTACTGTTATTTCGCTAAACTGGGAAAAGCAACGCTAAAGAATTAGTTACAAATTGTAAATTTAGAAAATGGAATGCAGTTGTTGGAATTAAAGAATACATTTTACATTACAAATGATTTATTTGACTATGTAGTTATATATGGAGAAAATCCATATATGTAAATATTAATTTTTTGGTATGAATTTTTCATTTTTCAATTTTTTTCAATGGAAAAGAATAAAAAAAAACCCCTAAAGTCAATCTCTTTGCTATAACTCAAGTAAACTCAGAAGGATATCGTTCCAGCAGATGTTTACCTATTTGGAAATGAAATATGGAAATGTGCAGGGATATTGATAAAGATGTGCATATATGTGCATATAGTCAATGCCAAGTAACTGTACAGATTTATGTATGATTAATTTAAGTTAAAAGAATTATACCTTATAGATTTGTTTTTCTGATCAAGATTTGCATTGTCAGTAATTTTGTAAATGGCTATCCAGAGAGGGCATTTGTTATTGGCTAGGCTGATGTTTTAGACCATTCTGGTCATTCTTCATTTACAAAGCACTTGTTTGCCTCCGTTTGCTTGTGTAAGATTGAAAGCAAACAGAAACAGGCTTTCAAATCATTATAAAGCCAAGTATTTTTGCAGCAAAGTACATGATGAACAGAACTTTAGAAAGCCACATACGAAATAGATGGATCTAACAAAAGCTGGTCCTTCCTTCAAATACAATCATTGCTTCTCAATTACTGTTCTTTTGCATCTTCTTTACAATTTCTCTGTTCCTTTCTGTGAAAGTGAAGCACCCAGTGTTTTTTTGTGGAGAAGAAAATATGTCAAAAATTAAACAAATTGCTATCTGAATGCTCACTGCGAATCAAACAGACAACTATTATGGACGAAGGAATATGAAGTTACATTAGGCCATGCACCTGTGTTTAAAGGGAGATCATTAGCTTATAAAAATAATTCATGCAAATGTTGATTTTGTTTTTCCTTCACCTCGTGAGACCAAGAATGAAAATGCATGATACATATGACCATACCTCCTTCTATACTTGGAACACTCTTTTTCTCTGAGCTTGAGTGAAAACCTCAGGACTTAACAATCAGTCCAAGTAGCTACTGCTATCAATTGAAGTTATAACACAAGATAGGACAGATTCATGCATCGGATGTGAGTTCCTCAAGGTCCAGGCTCTCTGGCATTCATCCTGTACCCCTAGATTAGAGTAACATTAACAAGAAACGCTAACATTTCAGCAGTGGTTACTATGTGTCAGACTTACAATGTACTTTTCTAAGACCCTGTGGTTTATTAACTCATGTGTGCCTCCCAACAACCCCATGGGACTAGGGGCTGTAATCCCCATTTCACAGATGAAAACACAGGCCCCAGGAGGTTTGGTAAATGCGTCCAAGGCACACAGCTGTGAAGTGAGAGGCCCAGAACTCAGACGTCAGTTCCGGCCTGGCTCCAGCCCCTGGGTGGCTATCTGCTGCGTCGTTCAGCCTACCCCAGAATGTGGCACTTGCTTCATAAGTGTTGAAAGAAAGAAAAGAGCTATAAACGTGTTCTGACTGTAGAAGGAAGCACATGTGCACAATAGGTTTGCTCATAAAATCACCTGTTCCTAATCGTTCCACACAGTTCCCCGCCCCCCATCCTCTGCATAATGCCTTTCTCACTATCACTCTTGTCCTCTGGAAGCCACTCCACAAAATTATGCATCTAATTACCATGAATCATAATGAATTAATTTCCATTGTTATCTAACCTTTTGAAATATTTTCAGTTTAAAGGATAAAAGAACTCTTATCCCAGAGGAATCAATTACTAAATAACAGGAAAGGTTTTTGGACTCTGAAACACCTCTGTACCACTCCTGAAATCTAGCCGCCAATAGGCAGTTCATGCTTAAGGTGACCTACTGCTCCTAGGAAGAGTAAGACAAGGTACCAGGATCCATACCAGTTTCGGGGGCTCACAAAGGTGTCTTTAATTATTTTAAAAATAAGGAAAACAGAATGTACTTAAAGGCCAAAGAAAATGCTTAGTCTATAATACTAATACATTCATTTTCATACCAATGCAGTAAAATATGATTTTACATATCTCTCTCTCTCTGCCTTGCTCTCTCCCCCTCCCTTCCTTCCTTTCTTTCTTTATTTAATGGAAGAAGAGAGGCCTGAAGGCAAAAATGTCAAGGGTCATGAAGGCTATCATATGGCCCTGGTAGCTGATGGGATTAAATAATATTCATTTGCCTATATCAATTTCTCCAGCAAGCAGCTGAATGTAAGAGAAGACAAAACACCGACAAACTAACCTTCACCTTTTTTTGGTCATATTAACAAATGAATCTAAGAATAATATAAATTGTTTCTTATAAAATGATCTCCATAGTTTCATGAAGGGAATTAGGCTTGTCTTGTACAATAGCCACCAGTCATATGTGGCTGTTTAAATTAAAATTTACACTAATCATCATGAAAGATTAGAGATTCGTTTCTTTAGTCCCACTAGTCGTGTTTCAGGTGTTCAGTTGTCTCATATACAAAGTGGCTTCCATATTGTAACAGGAAGATATTGAGCATTTCCATCATTCTGGAAGGTTCTGTTGGACCTGAGGCCGGAAGTCAGCACATAAATATTTTAGGCTTTGTAGGCCATATGATGTTTGTGGCAACTATTCAACTCTGCCCTTCTCGTGGGGAAGCGAGCACAAGCCATGTCAGATGGGTGTGGCTGTGTCCCAGTAACAGTTCATTCACAAAAAGAGGCTGTGGGCTGGATCTGAGTGTGGTGGTTTGCCAACCTCAGGACGAGGTTATCCACACAGGGCACTAAACACTGTGTCGGACACATAACAAACATTCAATAAAAAGTAGTCTTTTTATTGTGAATTTTTTTTTTTGAGTTTTCAGTATGTGCCAGGCACTGGACCCATGATGACTAATTTTTTATTTTTTATTTTGGTATCGTTAATGTACAATTACTTGAACAACATTATGGTTACTAGACCCCCTATTATCAAGTCCCCCCCACCTACCCCATTACAGTCACTGTCCATCAGCGTAGTGAGATGCTATAGAATCACTACTTGTCTTCTCTGTGTTACACTGCCTTCCCCATATCCCCCCCTACATTATGTGTGCTAATCGTAATGCCCCTTTTCCCCCCTTCTCCCGCCCTTCCCCCCCATCCTCCCCAGTCCCTTTCCCTTTGGTAACTATTAGTCCATTCTTGGGTTCTGTGAGTCTGCTGCTCTTTTGGTCCTTCAGTTTTTTCTTTGTTCTTATGCTCCACAGATGAGTGAAATCATTTGATACTTGTCTTTATCCACCTGGCTTATTTCACTGAGCATAATACCCCCTAGCTCCATTCACACTGCTGCAAATGGTAGGATTTGTTTTCTTATGATGGCTGAATAATATTCCATTGTGTATATGTGCCACATCTTCTTTATCCATTCATCTACTGATGGACACTTAGGTTGCTTCCATTTCTTGGCTATTGTAAATAGTGCTGCGATAAACATAGGGGTGCATATGTCTTTTTCAAACAAGGCTGCTGCCTTATTGTGAATTCTTAAAAATAAGAAAAACAACCACAAGACCAGAAACAAAAGTCCAGCAGTTTTTGTATGTACAGTTTGGTGTGTTCAGAAAGGTAGTAGCTGTAATTATTTTAACATGATGCTGTAAAGTATCCCAAAAAACAAAAAAACCTGAAATGTGTTTACTGGGAAGGAAAAATGCTCTTGATCCATCTTTATATTTTAAGAAAAGTGTGTAGGTTATGGGCCTATTTTTTTAAGAAGAGACAGACATGCACATGTGAACACTTATACATCTCTATACAGCAACTTACATAAGTTTTCATTTCATTATCTTTGCTCATCGGTTTTTAAACATTTTCTCCATATAATCTCTTGTGTTTCCATAAGCAAAAGCAAGAGAATACTAATCAAGGTAGCTTCTGACAGTTACATAAATATATATTTATTTTATGTTTTTAAATATATATTTATTTTATATTTTTAAATATATTTTAAAATAAATAAATAAGAATCAAAGTAAAAATCTTCGGACAACAGATTCATAATACCTGTATTCTCGCTGAAGCACAGAACTGACCAGTTCTATTTAGTCTGTTTCTATGTACATATTTTATAAACACTATTGGTGTGAGACAAAATAATACTGTGAAGGTGGTTAAGTATGTAAAATCTTGAATAATTTAAGGATACGGTTTAATGGACTGCTGGATTTTTTATGACTTTAAGATAACCATTTGGAACTGAGGGGGAAATGTCATAGACAAAATCCCTCCTTTTTTCACCAATTTTTTCTCCTTGCTCACCTAGACATAGAAATAAACTTTTAACATCTTTTTCCTGTATGAACCACGTTGCATCTTTATCAGCAGTGGGTATACACATGTTTTACAGGGATGTGTGCTGTACAAAACCACTGAAACAAGGCAACTCCATGTTCCCTGAGGATTTATAACGCAGGAGAATGTCTCCAGCAAGTTACTAGGTATAAAAATGGATCCATACACTACGTGGATTTGGGTTATAACATAGACAAAACATACAAACGTCAAACCAAAATTTTAAATTTACATTCCAGAGTTTTGTTTTTTTTTAAATAGATATATACACACATGTTATTTATATAGGTATACATACACATGCATACACACACACTAAAGATAAACAGAAAACCTTTGAATGTGTATTAAGTAAATGCACAGTGAATTTGAAATGTACCTTAAAGATAAACAATTCTGTACAAATATTTGGTACATCAGGAAATACAGCATTTTCACAATTCCTGGCAATATTTTTATTAGAAATAAAATACAATTTAATTTTTCTTTCTTTTCTTTCTTTCTTTTTCTTTCTCTCTTTGTTTCTTTTTCTTTCTCTCTTTCTTTCTTTCTTTCTTTCTTTCTTTCTTTCTTTCTTTCTTTCTTTCTTTCTTTCTTTCTTTCTTTCTTTCTTTCTTTCTTTCTTTCTTTCTTTCTTGCTTGCTTTCTTCTTTCTTGCTTTCTTTTTGTTTCCCTCTCTCTCTCTCTTCCTCTCTTTCTTTCTTTTCCTTTCTTCCTTCTTTCTCTCTCTCTCCCCCCTCTGCCACCCTTTTTCTCTCTCTTCCTTTGTTTGGAGCAATACCATGTAAGGAAAGTTTAAGAAGTATTAAAAAATTTCTTCTACTGAAAACATTCTGTTAATTTTGGTAGCCTGATTCCTTTAGTTTGAACTGTTATAAAGTTGATCATAATGGACAATTATAAATTAGCTAAACATGTCTATATTTTTATCTTCCTGATGGGCAAAGACCTGTTATAGCCTAGGTTAGTGTGTATAAGAAAGGGAAGCCTGTTTCTCTTTTCAGTTGAGAAAACTTCATTTGGGTAATGGTGTGATTTTCCATCTGAGGTGGTTAGGCAGGCATTAGCCAAGGAGCCATAGAGGAAAGGACGAGATGTTAAGTTTTACCTCAAGATACATTTACAAGTCCTGTTTGGCAGCATTTTCTCTGAGAACAAGCTATGCTATATATTTCAGAGAAATTGAAACCATATGTTGACACCTAAAAAATCTTGAGAAATACCACTGCAGTTTGCAAGAAAACACATAAATATAATCAAATCGCTGTAGAATATGTCTACTTGAACTAACTATAATACTGCACTTGTTTTTCAAGGAGCTGTATTAGTGATCTTAATGCTATTAACTGTAATACACGGTGACCTAATTGAAACTGACTGACTGAGTTAATATTAAACTCTTCATCTTATATTTCCAAATTGAAACGAAAAGGTTTAATAGTACCTGCTTCAGTTTTAGTGATAATTATGTTTCCTTGCTGACCCTTGGCATGTACAGCTTTCCTGTCAGAAGAGTGGGCTCTTGGAACTAGATTTAGGCCGGAATGAAGCCTCAGTAGAAAACACTGTTTGGGACATATTTAGGCTGGCAGCTATGTGATGAACTACTGAATGGTCACTTCAATTTTTCTACTTCCTGACCTGGCACTTTCATCCACAGATATTAAAAACAGCCGTCCCAAGGCCCTAGTTTCAATCTGAATTTAAAAATGGCCACCTGACACACATTACCGATCACAATTAAATCTTAATTTAAAGCTCGATACAGGACAATTCTTCTGCAGTCCCAGAGGTATACCTACTTAGAGATAAATATGGTAATAGACTATGAAGGATCTTTGTAGAAGTTTCCTCGCTTGAATAAAAGCATTAGTGGCATTATTGCCATGGTGTGATTTTAGGATTCTACCCATATGGAAAGCACAAAAGAGAAGCCTGGCTGTGACTTTTTCTGCATCAATTTGAATTGGAAATTCTGTGATGGGGACCCTAGGAGGGGACAATCCTCTGTTATCAGCTAGTTATCTCTGTATCTACCTGGAGCTCCATTCGGTGCTGTCACTAGCAGTATTCTAACTGTCCTGTCCCCACCACATTTACTGTGCTCATCACAGCTGAATGCTCCACGATGGCCGCTCCTCCCTTCCTCCTCCCTCCGTCCCATCCTTCCTCACTCCCATCCTCCCTCCCTTCCTTCCCTCCTTCCTTCTTTCTTGATCTGCTGGTGGTCATAGAGTTTGTGTGCAAAACTGACAATGAGTTTCCACCTCGGTTATTCGGAAAGGGGAAAGTCTCCCTGCCATGCATATACGTAAACACATGTCACCACCGCCACCATCACTACCCTGGGGCACTGAAAATTCTCTAAGTTTCTCCAGTGAAAATTCACGGAGAGGTTACATTTCAGGGAATTTTATATAATTCTTTTTAATAGCCTCGTGATGGAGAATACAGTTCCCAACACACATATACACACACACACATTCCCACTGAAGTTTGGATTAATAGTAGCTATTGTCATATACTGAGTACCTAGTATGTGCAAAAGAATTTGCTAGATATCAAGTATATCTTATTTAAACCTGACTAAAATCTATGAGGGAGTTAATCCTCCCTCTATATAAGGAAACTGAGACTTGGAGATTTAAATAATTTGCTCATATTCCCATAGCTGGGAAATGAGAAACATGGGTTTAATATAAGTTTTGATAATGAATCTTGTACTTTTAACTATATTATGTATTGCCTGCTTTTTACTTCTCAGAATCCATAATGGCCTGAAGCTTCTAAAGGCAGTTTTACTACTGTAAACTGCAAAAATAGAAAATCATTTGGGGTTTAGTGGGTGTGTCAGTTAGTTTCATGTGTCAACTTGACTGAATCAGGGAATGCCCAGTTATCTAGTGCAAAAGGATTGCTGGGTGTGCATGTGAGGGTGCTTTGTGATGAGATGAGCATTTGCATCAGGGGACTCAGTAAAGTAGATTGCCCTCCCCAGGGTGGTGGTATCACCCAGTCTCCTGAAAGCCTGGATAGTATACATGCTGGAAGAAGGAAGAATTTGCCCCTTTGTCTTTCTGGCTGCCTTCCTGGGCTGAGACAGCAGTTTTCTGCACTAGGACTGGGACCTATCATTGCCTCCCCTGGTTCTCAGGACTTCGGATTCAGACTGAAACAATATCCCTGGTTTTCCTGGGTCCCCCAGCTGGTAGAAAACTGAGTATAGGACTTCTCAGGCTCTATAATCATATGAGCCAATTTCCCATAATAAATAAATAAATAACCTATTGGCTCTGTTTCTCTGAAGAACCCTGACTATTACAGAGTGATAATTTGCAAGAGAGGAAATAGACAAATACAGAGTTTAAATTGCCTTATTGTCAGGATTCCTTTAGAACATCTCAAATCAGTGGGCAGCATTGTGAAAAAGTGTTTCTGCACACTTTCTGGGGAGATGGCCAATAACTTTTATCAGATTCTCTAAGTGGTTCATGATATCTATATACCTATATGTAGATATACATTATAAACCTTTTTGTTATACATTATATAAGTACATATAATACACATTGTAAACTCTCCTATACATTATAAAATTCTCTATGTGGAATATATAAAATGATGCTATCAATGTTTTTTGTTCATTCTATCATTTATCTATAACTATCTAGTATATACATTTATAGAAATAAAAATATGCAAGTTTTGAATTGTTACTTAGTAGCCCATTCAGTTATTATTGATAGGTTATCCAAGCCAATCCTTGTTTTTTTCCTATCATCTACCTCTGTTTCTCTCTTTATCATCTACCTATCTCTTTCTTGGAGCAAAATTAAGGCATCTCTTTTTGTCACTCTATTGTACTCCTGAGTTAGAATCCTAAACTGAACTCCCAACTTTAAAAACATGAAGGAAAATTACAGAACTGAAAGTAGAAGCTATTGATACTAGAGCATCATTTTCCAGTTCAACTAAAGAAATAAAAGAATGAATGACTTAAAAATGTACCCCCCCTTGGTGCTTGGAGATCCCATACTATTCTTTCCCCAACCCTCAAAGCAGATAAACTCCTTGTGCCTTCGATTCCAATGTCAGATTAGCCCAAATTTTCCCTAAGAAAGTGGAGTGAAGTAAGGTCAGAACCCTGAGGCAATAATCAATGTGCTCTAGAATGTGTAAACTATAGGCTCTATTATCATATGCTTAGTTTTCTGAGTGGCAGTATCTGTATTTACTAAAATGAGCTACTGTATAGCCCCTTTGAATAAACTCATAAAACAGTGGGTTTAATTTGTCTGGGACATAGAGACTAAAATATGGTACAGGTCCCTGATGGAAAATGTGTTATGCAGTGTTCCCACCAAGTATCTTGGAAAATGGGCAATGTTAACATAACTCTCTGGAGGAGAGCCAGAAAGAAACAGTGGATGTTCTCTTGTAAAAAATCCTGAAAGCAGCAAGCAACCCCCATAAACAGTATGCAGACTGAGTCTGAAAATGGACCATTTTATGTTCCCTAATGGAAGGACAGCTTATTTATTCATGGATTTATAGCAACAATGTGATGTCATCAAGTGATTTATGGCCAGCAGCATAGCAAGTGTCAATATACAGTGGTGGGTGGAAACATCCCATTCTCACCAAGAAGCTGATCCCCCACAGGAGGTTGTCTTTGCCTTAGGGTGGAGCAGATGTAGGAAAACTGAAGTTGTTAATGTTACTGGAAATGGATGAGGGAGGTGAAGAATTACTGGAGCCATCCATCTTTGGAAAGAATTTGGGGCATATAAAATTAGTTTACTTAGAACATAAAAATGATGATTGCCAACCAGATCATCCCTCTAATTCCTGCCTCATCCAGTGACTAGTGTTCAGTGCCCCACAGGAAGGTAGGAATGCTAACTACAAAATCCAGCCACATATGTAGTCAATATTTTTATCGAGAAATTTTATTGAAAAATTTATTTTTAACGAGAAATGGATACTGACAGTACAATATGATAGTAAAGCATTGCATTATTGTTTTTTTTATTTATACGCAGTAAAATTTATTCTTTGGGGTATATAGTTCTACAAAATTTAACAAAAAATAAAAAATCATGTAATTGTGGCTAAAATAGTAAACCCAAAGCTCTCATGATATCAAAAAAGTTTCTTGGCACTGCTTTATAGTCAACTCCCCTTCTCACCCTTACCCCCTTGCAACCACTCATATCTTCTCTGTTTGTTTAGGGCTGCTTTATCCAGAATACCACTTAAATGTAATGTAATATGCTAGCAGTATGTAATGTATACATTTGAGATTCATCCATGTCATTGCATTTATCAGTAGTTCACTCCTTTCCATTACTGAGTAATATTCCGCTGGTATGGATATACCACAGTTTGTTATTCCATTCATGAATTGAAGGACATTTGGGTTGTTTCCAGTTTGGGGTAATTATGGGTAAAGTTGATAAAATCATCCATGTAACAGGTTTTTTGAATAACCATAAATTTTAATTTCTCTTGAATAAATACTTAGAAGCAGGATTACTGATTCCTATGGTAAGTGTATGTTTATAAGAAATTGCCAAAATATTTTGCAAAGTTACTGTATCATTTTGTACCCACACTAACACTGCATAAAAATCCCAGTTACTTTTTATCATCACTGCACTTGTCAATGTCAGGTGTTTGAATTTGCTTTTGTTTCTTGGCATTATAATATGTGTGTAGTGGCATGTCATTGTGATTTTATTTGAAGTAATCCTTGGGATTTTCTATATAGATGATACTAGCTGTGAAAAGAAAGTTTTATTTCTTCCTTTCCAATCTGTATTCCTTTTATTTATTTCTCTTGTGTTATTTCATTGGCTGGGACTTCCAGTATACTGATGAATAGAAGTAGAAAGGGAGCACATCCTTTTTTTGTTCCCAACTTGAGGGAGAAAGCATCCAGGTTTTCACAATTGAGTACAGTGTCAGCTTATTTTCCTTCCCCCTTTGGATCCCATTTATCATGTTCAGGAAGTCCTTTTCTATTCTTAAGTTGCTAAGTATTTTTATCATAAGTGAATCATAGCCTTGTCAAATGCTTTTCCACATCTGTTGAGATAATTAGTTTATAATTTTTTAAACTTTTATTATGTTATTATGGTAAATTAATACTGATTGATTTTTAAATATTGAACTAGCTTTGCATTCTTGATATGAATCTCCTTTGATAGGAGGATGTATTATACATTTTATATATGTTGAATTCAATTTGTGATATTTCATTAAGAGTATTTTTATCTCCGGTCATGAGGTGTATTGGTTTATGGGCCTTCTGTCTTTTTGTTTTGTCTGGTTTTGGTATCAGGATAATGCTAGCACCATTAAATGAGTTGGGAAGTATTCCCTTCTGTCTCATTTACTAGAAGCCATTGTGTAAAATTTATGTTATTTCTTCCTTAAATGTTTGGGAGAATTTGCTAGAGAAACCATCTGGGCCTGGAGTTTTCTTTTTGGGAAGATGTTAAACTATGGATTCAATTTATTTAATAGCTATAATTTTGTCTGAATCCATTTGGTCTGTTGTAACAAAATACTACAACTGGGTATCTTGTAAACAACACAATTTATTTCTTTCAATTCTGAGGGGTTGGTAAGTCCAAGCTCAAGGTGCCAGTATGGTCGCAGTCTAGCGAGGACCTTCCTGGTTCACACCTGGTACCTTTTCTCCATGTCTTCACATGGTAGAAGGAGCAAGGGATCCCTCTGGAACCTCTTTAAATTAATTACATTCATGAGGGCTCCACCCTCATGACCTAATCACCTCCCAAGGAACTCACCTAAGCATCATCACCTTTGAGGGTTAGTATTCAAAATATGAACTTGGGTGAGACCATAGCAAGTATTATTTAGGTAATCTGTTCTTCAATGAGTTTTTATGGTTTTATAAGATTTAAATACTCTTTAAATGATGGGACACAATACAGTGACACTTGGACACATGAAAGGCAGATCTCTGTTACTCACAGCTTCAAATTAAAGAAGGCTGTCAGACAGGGGCAGAATTGCATGAGGGATTGGATAGAAGACTGTAGGGATCAGGCTATTTGGGGCAAATGGGGAAGCATTAGCCAGCTTTCCTGGCTAACAGTTGGAGTCTTTTTGGAGTTCAGGCTTGCTTCACCCACCCTGTGGACTGGCTAATTTGAATAATTTCATGGACTACAGGGCACAGTGGCTGTCACGAGTTGTTGGTGCCTGGCCCCGGGGTGATCAAGGCAGGTGCACAGTAGCCCAGAGTTTGAGAGCCTCAGGAGGAAAATGATTGGTGTGTGTACTTAATTAGCTCTTCAAGAAAGAGAATTGGCCAGCCTCTATCCAGGACCTCAAACCTGGCCAAGACAACATTTTATTTTAAAATGTATTATACTGATCCATTTAATCTAAGCTGTTGAATTTGTAGCATAAAGTAGTTTGTATTATTTTATTATTCTTTCAGTATTTTTGATTGTATTATCCCATATGTGATTCTTGGTTTTAAAATCTGTGTCTTTTTTCTTCTATTTCATGATCATTCTGGCTGGAATTTTTATTAACTTTAGTGATCTTTTAAAAAAATTCAGCTTTTCATGTCATTGATTTTTCTCTTTTTTTTTTTAAAGAAAACAAAATTCTTTTCCTTATTATTTCATTCCTTATCTTTGTTTTCAATTAAGAAAATTATATTGGTAAAATAAATACATTAGAGAGAATTTAACAAATTAACAAGTGGTTGATGAGAAATTCTCACACTGCTGATTGAAATGGGAATTGGTACAATCACTTTGTAGAATGAATAGGCAATAAATAATAAAGTTGAAAATACACATCCCTTCTAAGCCAACAAAACCACATTTGGGTTCATTCATAAAGTTTCATCCATGTGTATAAGGATTTACAAAGAGAGTTTTAAGCATTGTTTCTAATGGCAAAAAATAGAAAGCAATGGAATTTAGTTTATTAAGTAATGAATACATAAACTGTAGTGTACTTATAAAATGGAAAAACATCATTTGTCAAATTTAACGAATTAACTAGATCATGTTTAGTTTTTAGATTTTGCAGGCCAAGTGGTAAATTGAGGAAAGTATGTAGGTATTTATATAGGAAGAGAAATAAAACCGCATTTCCATGTTTTGTATTGATGAAATTCCAAACATAGTAATACAAATTAGGTGTATTTTTTTATTATTTTGGCAACACAGGCCTATTAAAGAGAAGAATAAGATTCCTTTTATGGGGATAAAATTCACCTAATTGGGGTTCAAAGTTAATATTTTGTATCATCAAATTGATTGCAAATGTTCATCTGTAAAAAAAACCTTCTTTGTTTGAAGGCTGCACGACAGGTGGGGGACCATATCATGGCCTGGGCACCATATAGTTTTCCAACTCCTGAATTACATCAAGTATCAGAATAATATTGAGTGTGAACACATCTTGCCAAAATAAGCATACATTTTGGTACCATTTAGGTAAATTATTTCAAAATATCAAAGCATTACTTTTATTTGTGGATATGCATATGTAGTTAAAGCATAAAAACATGGACAGAAAGGACAGCTACCAAATTCAGGCCAGGGTCTGAATGCCATTTTTCAGGTGAAACTAATGACTCCAACATTTTGATACTAGAATGCCCTTCTGGGCTCCAGATGTATCCCCAAAACTTGCCTGCTGGATATACCAACTGAGGCTGGCCACAGGAATTGTGAATTGAGTGTATCCAAACATAAATGAGTCATTCCCCTCTTCCCTACTTCTCCCACAGCCTGCTGCCAAATTTTTCTTATTCCATATTGCTTTTCTTAATAAATATCATCACCACCTTCAAAGTGTTTTTAAATTTGTCTTTTCCTCCTCAAATATTACCATTATTTCCCAGATTCAGGTTCTTCTCATAGCCATTCTCTCTCTGTTTATCTTCTTTGCTTCCTCCTCCTCTATCATTCTTACTCTGAAAGCCTCATAACTTTTCTCCAATAGAGAAAGCTTTCCAAAGATGGGATCCTGTTACCAGAGACGGGTCCTTTGTCTCTTTGCAAGAAATAATTCAAGAGCAGACACAGAAGAGCCATTGAGCATTAACAGGTTTTTTTGGAGATTTAGAGTTTAAAGAAAAGACAAGAATACCCACCCACCCCAGAGCTGGACAGCAGGCAGACCCAGAGGGGACCTGCCAGGGGAACAACAGGGAGGTGAATGTTTACTACATGAGATTAGCTTTCAAAGGAAACAGGTGGAGTCTTTTTGGAATTCAGGCTTGCTCCACCCTCACGTTTTGGGGGGGAGTTTTCTGACTATATTTGGTTCCCATCAGAACTGTTACGGCATGGGGAGGTGTGATATTTACTATGTTAATGACAGAGTGGTGTGATTTTTACTATGTCAGTGGATTTTAGGGTGAAGTTTGAGTCAGTTTCTCCTCCACGTGGAATTAGCTGGTTTTGGTCAGTTTGTTATCTCTATTTTCATTCCATATCCCTTAAGAACAGCTTACTTTGAATGTGTAGAATGTAAGCAAGCATCTAGCTGAGTGTAAACACCAGCCCAAGTCCTCCTCCCTCTCTCTGGTTATGTCTAGCTATCTACATACTCTAACAACCCTTTCACGCCATTTCTTCAAACTCTGATGACTTCCCAGTTTGGTTAAAATAAAATACAAAGTCTTTAGCAGGTCTTAAGACTTTCTGAATTGGTTTCCTTAACTTTTAAATCTTTTAATATTTAACTTTCTCTGGTAACCTCCTATAGCTGATCACCTCACCTCCCACATTTTTCTTTTGTCTTTAGAGATGATATTTAAGGTGGTGGTTTGAGCCATTTGGGGGTAGTTACTTGGTTTTCCTGGTTATTTCCCATGAATACAGGACTTATGCATGTTACTAAATTCTGTTTTTCTTCTGTTAATCTGTATTTACTATAGGGGGTCTCTTCTAGGAGGGTAAAAGGAACCTGTGAGGGTAAAAGGGAAATTATTTTCCTCCTCTACATCCTCTTTATAACATAGTTCTTCCAAAGATTTTCTATACATACATATTCCCTTCGGTACCTGCTTTCTTTGACTGCTGCTCCTTGGAAGTAGCTCTTTCCAAGGTCACCAGTGGCTTTCGCAGATCTAAATCCATCAGATGCTTCTTAGTCCTCATCATAATGGACCACCCAGCAGCCTTTGACATGGTTGATCATTCCCTCCTCCTTGCCACTTTTTTCAATGGACTTCTGAGCTACCACTCTCTCAACTCCCCCAAACTTACTTCCTGATGCTTTGTTTACTCTCTCTGCCATTTCTTTCTGCTCTCTCAGACCTCTAAAATGATGAAGATACTGTCACCCAGTCATATATTATATGTGTACTTTTTCTCTAGTTGATCTCATGCATGCTTATGTCATCCATCCAAATGCTGGTAACTTACCAACTTCCATCTCCAGCCTGTTATCTCTACCAGACTTGGATAGTTCTACAAAACACTGACCTGGTACCCCTACCTCTATGTCTGTTAGGCATCTCCTATTTAACAGGTCCAGATTAACTCCATTTTCCTTGCCCCATGGCTCCTCCCTCACTTATCACCATCTGTAAAGGACAATTTTAACCTTTCCTTTGTTCAGTCTAAAAGCCACAGAGACATCTTTAACTTCTTTATTTCACAAATTATATTCTATCCATCGATAAATCTTTTTTGATTCTACATTCAAAACATCCTATTTTTGAAATCCGAGCCATCTCCTCAGCATCACTGCTGTCACTCTAGTCCTTGTTACCATGCCCCTCCCTTTGTAGTAGCACAATAGCCTGCTAAGGAATCTTCCTCCTGGGTCACAAAATACTCAGGGTCATTCACTTTTATAAAAGAAATCAGATTTTGTCTCTTCTATGTTACAAAATCTCCTTGCATATCTTTCAACATATCTACAACATTCATTTCTTGCCCTATCCTATACTGGGGGTGTTCTTCCCAGGATCTGCATGGATAGATGCTTCATTTCTGTCATGTCTCTGCTCCCTGAAACTCAAGTGATAGTCCATACCTCAGCCTCCCACCACACTCCTTATTCTTCTTATACATTTTCACTCCACGGAGAGAAAATCCCAGGGCAAAATACCTCTAAAACCAAAATCAGTCAAAGTGAGAAATAAAGTTTAAAGCCAATTTATTGCTTACAAACTGCAGTCCAGGGCATCCTCTGTCCTACTCAGGCAGAAGCAAAAATAAAAAAGACCTGCCCCTAACCTCTCAGGTTCAGATAAGCCTTTGGTTTCCCAGGTAATTACCCACTGATATGGAGATAAACTACTCTTCATCCTCCCCCTGAGGAATGCCTGTTGATATGCAAATGTTTTATCTCCACCCTTGAGGAGCACCTGTTGATATGCAAATGCAGCAAGACATTCTGGAAATATTACTATTTTACCCACATACATCATCACCACCTAACCTAGTGTGGTAGTGGGAGGGGTCAGAGCATGGCCTTAATGTGTACTATGTTCTAGGTACTGTTCTAAGAGATTTCCATATGTCAACCCACTTAATCCCCTCCACAGTCAATGAGGAGATATGTCATTATCTGATCTGAGAGATGAGGAAACAGAGGCCCAACAATGGGGACTGTTCGAATCACACCGTTGATAAGTGGCAAAGGTAAAGGTGAGATTCGCAGCAAGATCATCTCTCTGGTTTCTTTGTAGGAAGCATCTGAAACGTGTGTGTTTTAGGAGTGTTGGGATAGTTAAAAGTGGACTTTATAACCTGTAGATTCATCTCTGCAAGCATGTTTAAACTGCACGTTTTCACAATGCTTTGCAATTTTCTGAAAAAACGTGAATGATGACACTTTTGTATTATGGAACCCATATTCTTGCCTTAGGACGCCTTTTAGACTTCACATGACACATGACCATCTGCTCTACTCATGGGATCTTTATATTATAACCACAGTTGATACATGACACGGGAAGACACATGCAACCTCTTATTAAATATAAGCAAACATTAATTTATTCATTTACAAATAAACTATAAGTGTGAATACAGTTTCTGTTTTCTTCCTGTACACAATGGACAGTGCTACACTGCTGTACTCCACTTTGGAGATCCCTGCTTTGACACATCAGTCTCCTTGTGATTCTCAGACAAGCCAGATGCCCTCCCATCTCCCTGTTTCTGCACACCCTTTTCCCTCCAATAATTTCTCCTCCCTTCTTAACTTTGGTCACATGATTCCCAAACCTCTCTAGCAGACACGCATGCATGAGTATAGCTCAGAAAGAAATTCTCTGTTTGAGGCAAAGGAGGATCTCTGCATGTTGCAGCATCTATGTTTTTTCCTATGCTCCTGCAAAAGTTCATAATTTTGGAATCAGAATTAGATTTGAGATTGGGAATATATCACTTTCTTCTAAAGCTTTTCAGGTTATTCTAGGAAAATAGTGGTTATACTGGGTTATCTTTTACTGTATAGTTCATCTCCCAAAATAAAAAGTAGAAACTGGGTTTTGTGTTCTAAACATTTTAATAAATTTTTGTAAAGGACTTTGAAGATCATTTTAATGATTATCCCCAAATAAGTGTCTTTTAGGATGAATCAGTATAGTTTTTGATAGTTTTAGCATTGTATTAATGACTACTTTTGATTTAAATGGTCAAGCTAAACTAACTAGGCACTCATAAATCTGGCCTCTTTTTCCCCAAAGCAAACAAACTATGTATAAATACACTAACACTCTTAAATTTTAAAGTAATGGTGGAAATGTATTGTTTTCTTTGCACAGTACAAAGAAAATATGAACAAGAGCGATAGATGACAAAAGCCAAATATATTGCCAGTGCTCAAACAGTAAAATTAAAGCAGGGATATTTTTATTTCTTACAATCACAACTCTGTTTGACACCTATTACCATAATGATTTTTTAAAACTGCATGACCGGAGTGGACTCACATTTCTCACACCTTTATCTACTTCATGGCAGGTGTGAAGGAAAGAGTAGAAGACAAGTATGTGACTAAAACCAAGCTTAGTTTTGAATATCAATTTTGAGAATGGAAAAGAGTGTAAAAGTGAAGTAATTCATTAAATTGAAACCACCTTTCTCCTTCCAATTAAAAACATCTACCCTCAACCTCTTCCAAAAATTACCTGTTATATTACACAGGGATAGGTGGCAGTTGTAAAGAAAAACAATGTAAAATAAATCATTAAGGCAAGAACATCACTTATTGAATAGGAATTTCAATGATTCATGGGAAAATAACTATAGGATACTAAAAGAAGATATTAAAAAGTTACTAGGCTTCCCTTTTTCCTACCCATAAAGATAGACAAAATCTACCCATCAATCAACCACTCTTACTTGGTTTTCAGATTTCATGGAACCTGAGAAAGTATATATAAGAGTATGACTCATATGAGCTTGTGTGTTTAAGTTGTATAATTGAAGAAATAAACCTTTTCTTTCTTCAACAATTCTACATATTTAAACTAAATTACAAAGGCACTAAATGCTGAGAAAAAAAATACCTAAAAGCCAACATTACACACATAAAAACCATAAAGTATACTTTTAATTTTGATTTGTCTTTAACATGAGATGGTTATTACTGGAAGCTTACAGCATGGGTTTCTTACCTCTTGAAATTTACTCTAAAATTTGCTGATTTTAGATTTGGATTTCCTTAGGAGTTAGGTTTTAAAATGTTCTAATGACTTGTGTCCAAGAATCATATGTATCATTCTTGAGTATCATAAATCAGTGCATTTTTGTCCTAAAGCTTCATACTTGAGGTAGAAGTTTCTCTAAGTGGCACCAAAAGGATACATACAAAATTAATATGATAAAACAGTCATATGAATATTTGAGTCTTTCTTACCTTTACTACAACTCAGAAGGATTTGAAACTATTAAATTATTTCAAAATTCTGATATGTTGGCAAATCAACACCTTAAATAATTGCATATCCATGATGCATTTCAATTATTTTCCCCCAGTGCCAGGAGCAAAGTACATAGTCATGTTTCATTCAGTCTTCATGAGAGTTCAGGGATCTGTGAACAACCTATAAAGGACTCAAAGGATAGCAGTGAAAGAAAGAATTAAAAACAGACTCATGAGGAAAACTATGAGGGCCATAGTTATTTAGACAGGAAAAGGAGAAAGATATTTTAAGGGTTATTTAAAAAGGAGTAAGTCAATATTTTGTTGTTTTTTACAACTTCAAAAACAAGGAATGTCACTATACTGTACCCATGTTGATGACAGGCTTGTTTCCAGAGCAAATCATGTGTGTATTAATCTGTGTGTGTGTGTGTGTGTGTGTGTATGTGTTGTGTATATATAAGAATGCAGTCTTTCATTTATCAAGCATATAATTCTCCTTCAAATCACGGATATGGACCAATTTACCATTAAAAGCTTTTCTCTTATCCCTTTGGTGCATAGAAGGTGTGACACGGAAGGTTCTGGAAACTTTCCTTTGACAGAAGTCTGAGTGTAACATATTCAGACCTGAGCTGGCAATGTATATTGAAGTGATCCTCATGACCCAGTTCTACTGCTGGAATTTGAAGAGAGAGCTAATACCCTCCCTCAGAATCAGGAAGAATCAAAAAATCATATGAAATTGTCAAGTTCTATATTGCAATATAAAAGCACCTAAAACCTTGTAAAAAAGTCTTACATTTTTTTCCTAAGCAGCAGTAGTTTACATGTAGAAAGAGACCTTGAATGTCTTCTTATACATTATTAATTTATTTTTTTTACTGAAGATTGGTTGATATACAATATTGTACTGGTTTCAAGTGTACACAAAGATTCAACAATTATATACATTAGGAAATGCTCACCACGCTAAAGGGAGTTACCATCTGTCACTATACAAAGATATTACAACATTATTGACTTGATGCCCTATGCTATAATTTTCATCCCCATGACTTATTTATTTTATAATTAAAGGTTTGTACCTCTTAATCCCTGTCACCTATTTTATTTGTCCCTCAACTCCCTCCCCTGTGGCAACCACCAGCTTGTTCTCTGTATTTATGAGTCTATTTCTCTGTTGTTTTGTCTTCTAATACATTTTGAAGACTGCAAATCAGCCTGAATAATTGAGGCTTGGCATGGTTGGCCTGGTTTTACAGAGTACTGAATCATCATTATTAAGGAAAACAATACTGTGTCCTTTTAATTGTTTTGTACCTTCTACTTCTTGAGAAATAGATGTATTGATATGGAAACCAGGTGATTGAATGATTCAGTTTCTGCTCATGTCATCTGGGTCAAAGGAAATGCAAAAGATTAAGTGTTGAAAAGTAGCTGTTAGGTAATTCAGAAGGCGAATTTTACGTTTTTGTCAGTTGGCTGATATCAAGCTAGTGATAATAAGACATCTTTAGAGGAACATAAATGTCAGTTTTGTATCAGCTTGTAACCTGAGGAGATGTGTGAAAGGGTAGCACCTACGTACACAGCTCCCCCTTCAATTTAAACTCGGTAAAGGGGCTTTTGATGGACTCCCTTGGTCTGTGGTTTCAGGATCTCATGTACAAGACCACTGAATGTTTCTTTGTGGGTGTTCAGGTAAGGAGAGGCTTCTCTGCAGACTCACATCCCCACCCTGTGGCTCTGACCAACCCAGGATGCTGGGTTAGAAAGAGTCTCTTAATGGTGACAGTTAACCTACTTCAATATATACACTTTAAAGTAGCACATTTCTGGAAAGGGGCTTTATTATTTAACTTAAATTATGTAAAGAAAAATAATATTTCTTTCTAAACCCAATAATCCATCTAAGTTATTCTTGAGCTGTCCTGGAAATGTAAAAATAGGAAGTCTTATGCTAGACAACAAAGCTTCATTAATGTGCATCTTAAAGTAAAAATTTCTCCAAATGAGAGACAATTCAGATTTGATTTTGAATTATTAACTTTTGCTTTTTTACGTCATAGAACTGATAAAATAATAGAGATAGAAATTAAAGCTGGTGTTAAAGATGTAGTAAAATAAGATAGCAGAAGAGGAAAAAGGAAAATATGATTTAGAATATTGGTGTAAACATTAAATTCAAGTTTGGTTATTTATTTTCAATCTTCTTTTAGAATTCATCATTTATTCCAGGTAACTATGTGACTCTGTAACTAATGTTTTCATCATTGTGGTTCAAATTAATAAATTTCTTTTAGTTTGATATTCTATTACTTTTCATTTAGAGGGAAGTCCTTTTAGAGGCTAACAAATCCGCAGTGTGATGAAATTTTCAGAGCTGATTTAATGCATCCTGTTAGCTACCATTTATTTAGTCTACCTTTTGAACTCAATTACATCACTCATTGTTTATAGTGGGAACTAGAAATTTCCTCTCCATTGTCCTGACTTAGATCTGGAAGGAAAGAACTTTATGGCATTTTTTCTGATAAAATCTTACATCCCTAAAATGATTTCCTGTTCCATGAATCTCTCACAGCTCCAAGCGGTCAGTCACTAAGATCCTTGTCCTATGATAACCACAAGCAGGGTGATAGTAAAACGTCGATATTTCAAGGAACAGGCTAGAATATGTGTTTAAGAAGAACCTGTTATACTCTGCACCATAATAGCAACCTTTTTTTTAAAAAAATTTTTACTTCAAATCATTATGAGGAAAAAATATATCAATCCTAAATAGGTAGTAAAACATATAGTATTTGGCTTCTGCTCCATTTCTTTTCCTTCTCCTCCCTTCTGTTGCCTCTTGGCCATTTCACTGCTCATTAGCACCTGTGCCTGAGCCCTAATTTAAGAAAAGGGAAGAGACTGAGGCTCCACTAGGCTATTCCTGCTCCTCTTACTGTAGCCCTAGGAGGGAAAAGGGGAGGGCTGGCACATGTTGCAGCAAGGTGAAAGGAATGTGGCAGAGTCTGTAAAGAAGTAGTATACCTTTGGATTCCTTCTCACCAGTGTGTCTTGATAAACAAGAAAGAGGTTACACTCAAGCACATGTACCTATGCCTTTCATGCTGGGATAAATAGGAAGTTTAGTCTGTTGATAACAGATGGTTATGGGAAAAGGGATCTGGCATTGAATGCCTATATGGATTTCCCAGGTATGTAATCAAATGTGCATAAACCTCCCCATTTCATTACCACAATCCTCACTACTATTCTATGATGAGGGTATTGCCACTAATCCAGAATTCTTTTTCTTGGTTACAAGCTTTAAAATTTAGAAGCCATCCTTGATGCTCCTCTCCTCTCCCTTGTTCCTTCCCCCTGTATGGAAACCAATTGGAAAAAACCCAATTTTTTTCCCTTTTAAATATTTCTTACAGGTATCTGCTTCTTCCTGAATTCCTCACCATTACCCTAGGCTAAACTACAAACTGTCTGAATGACAACAGCAACAACAAAAAACCCTCCTAACTCTGTCTCACCCCCTGCACTCTCAGACCTTGAGACCAGAGACCAAGCCTGTGTTTGCTCCCCTCCATCTAGTATAGAACCTGGCATTTAGTAAAGAGAAAGTGGCAGTAGCAGTTGCCCATAAATTAAAAAAATTGTAAGTAGAAAAGATAATTATGCTTTTAACACTTTAATCTCTTAATCTACTAACAACACACACACAACACAAGCACTTGCCGTTCTACACAGAAACTGTGTGGCATGTAGCTAAGGACCACAGTGGACAGATCTTGAGACCACTAGTTCCAGATACTACTAACATATATTACTTCAAGTCTAATAGAAAATGTCCCCTCCATCTTACGTGCTTTGCAAAACTATGAAACTGACCTAAAATGAAACAAAGTTTTGGTTCCAGCTATAGGTTCATATACTGCATAGTGGGGTGATCCCAGTGTTTGGGATCAGCCAGTCCTGGGATCAGATGCCACTTCTGCCATGTACTCGTGTGCAATTTAGACAAGTCATTTCAGCTTTCTGAGTTTTGGTTATTCTTTTTGTAGACTTGGAATAAAAATATGTACCTTCTATGGTTTTTATGGGGGTGATAATGTTTATAATGTGCCAAGCACCATGCCCAGCATAGAAGAGATGCTCAATAAATTTTAGATCTAGACTGCCAAATGATAATCTCTCTAAGCTATAAATAAGGTGTTCTGATCTTCCTGGCCAAAAAAAAGGTGCTATGGTTATAGAGCATTTCTAATGCTTCCAAAGGCTATTTACAACTATTTAAGAATCTGCTTAGATATAACCAAGAAGTTGGCAGGACAGCTCTTATTAGCCCCATTTTTTTAAATAAAAGAACTAGAGGCCCATATAGTCATATGACTTGTACAACATCACAGACTGAGTTAGTAATTAAACTTGGAAGACGGCCCAGACTTTGGGATTCTCATTTGTTTTTATCCCCTCTCCCCATAGAAAGAATTTAATTAATTCCAAAGAAGCTTAGCTTAGGTTGTGCCTGTGAATTGTTCAATGTACCCAGGCTTTTTTAGAACTGTCCATAATAAGCACCTTTTGAGCTGTGAGAGCTATTCTACCATGTTACTCCCTGTGAAGCCCAGTCTTCTTGTTTGAGGGCTGTGTTTGCATACTCATTGCAAGTTGCAGAGTCAAAACTGTATGCAAGGTATGATGAAGAGATGCAAAGATAAAGGTGCTTGGATGTCAAAGGCCTTGCTTTCTAATATCGTAGCCAAGATTACATTTGCTAAGAAGTCCAGCAGCCAACCAGGGGGAAAAGACCACTGTGAGATGTGTCCTCTCCAAGTGGAATCACACAAAAGTTATCCACCTAGGGATGGGAGGTCAGCCTAAGGATGGGATAGAGAGACAAGTTGCCTTATAACAATTACCCAGCCCTATGACAACAGAAGATCACCAAATGGAGAGAATCTTCTAAAAAAAAAAAGCTAGATAGAAATGAGATCCAGAAAATATTTCTGGGTGGTAGCATGCTGAAGTCCAGATGGAAATTTAGCATTAATTTGGCTAACACTATTTCAGTCACAGCACATTTTCAACTATTTATTTTTGTACTGAACCTCTCCTAGTAAGGTGGGTATCGAATGGAAATTTTTTTCTAAGGTGGCATTTCAAATAATAACAATAATAATAAAATCCTGGATGGGGAACAATTTTTCCATTAGATATATAAAGCAGCACAGCAGGGTCCTTGAACGGGCCTATATTTTTTGCTAATTTAATCTGTGCATATAAATGACATCTTTCCATTTCTTTTTTAAAGAAGGCTTGTTTTTCCATCCTTTTAAATGATTGGCTCCAACTTTGAGATACTTGTTTCTTTAGGGTTGATGCTCAAATATGAATGCAGTCTCCTTCTAATTTATACCATGGGGAAAGGAGAACTGGAGTATGAGAGAGGTGGATTTTATCCATGCCACGGTTACATATATAGAAAATTGATTTTCCAACCATACCAAATGATAAAGTCCATCTTTGATATATTCCTGTCTCACTGCTTTCCAGGTCGTAAGGCATCTGATCTTAGGTCAACTCCCCTTAGAGTGTAATTCAGAACACAGTCCCTTCCCTTCAGAGATCCCATGCCACAGGGCATGGCTATGTTTTCTTTGGCTAAGACAGACCTTATGAAAGAAATTATTCTGCCGCCTAACTGACAGAGTTGGGCATGAGGTACTGAGAAATGGAGCCTCTCCCAGTGGCCCTTTGCCTGGAATTTGTCCTAAAAGCATGAAACTGAGCAGGATTTGTAGCAGACAGATGTGGATAATATATGCACCACCTTTCCATTCTGGTGTCTGCATGAGAATGAAAGACTGCAGGATTTAAAAGGTGGCCCTAGGTGAGGGGGAAGCTGTGAACTCCTGGGGAGACCTGGTCCCAAGTTTGATCAGAAAGTCTATTGTGGATGGATCCCCCTGGCCAAATCCAGAAGAAACTCCCATGGTGCCATGTCTGCTGAGCAACATTCCTAAGGTCAATAACCTAAAGATTTCAATGGTCCATGAAAAACACATATGATACAACCAGAGGCAGCAAAGCCAGCAGCTAGGCAATAATTGTTTGCCCTAAAACTGTACCTGAAAGCAGGGATACCAGCAGGCGCCGGCATTCCTTCAGATACCTCTCACTGCCACGTGTTTCTAAAATAAGGGAGAAATAACTGGGTCAGCATCTTAACCTAGAGTTATTGAAGGGTCCCAAAAGTTCGGTTCTTCGGTTCTGCTTTTTTTTGAGATGAGCCTCTAGGAGCAATTTTACAGTAAGACTAAAACTGTATAGTGAAAAGAGCCCCTCCTTGGGTCTTGGGATGGCCATAATTCTGAGCAAGTGATCCTACTTCAGGGGAACAGAAGCTCACTTCTGTTTAAAATGGCAGAGGAGATGTAAATGACTTCTACTTACCTTTTCACCCTAAAACATAACATCAGGAATAGAAGAGTTGGCCCTAACAAGAAGCTGAAGTACAAGAGTCAAGTATCAGCAATTTGTACTTTGAGTGCCTGACGACAAGTGGTTTGAGAGAAATATACATTAATGATTATATTTTTTAACATTTATTTAGTTTTTCTCTCTGGGATTTACATTGGAGGTGAAACCTGGGATTTGTAATGACCTCTTTCCTGATACATCTCTAACTGCTGGTACTCTTCCTTTAAGCCAAGAGCTGGCCTCACCTGGGGAGTGGTAATAAGGTTAGGTCCCTGCTTAGAGCAGGAGTCAGCTGACTGGCCTGCAGGAGAAATCTGCCCGGTGCAACCTGTTTTTGTAGGACCAAAAGTTAAGAATGGCCTTTTCTATGTTTTTAAGTGGCTGAATAAGAAATGAAAAGAAGAATCGTATTTTTAACATGTGAAAATCACATGAAATTAAAATTTCAGTGCCCATAAGTAAGTTTTATTGGAACACAACTGCACTCATTTGCTTGCCTGGCTGCTTCCCTGATGTAATGACAGAATTGAGTACTTACAACAGAGACCACATGGCTTACAAAGCTCAAAATATTTACTATCTAGCTTACTACAGACAAATACACCAACCTCTAGCTTAGAACAAGGGTATGAATAGAGTCATTCCAGTAATGTTAGTGATATCTCTTTAGGTACAAACCTGCTAATATTTTCAGAATACAGCATATACCATATTGATATCCAGGCCAAAAAAAGTTGTGAGGAAGCAATACAAACGCGGCATTCTCCATTTTACTGAAAGATAGCGAGACGCAAAAAGATTCAATGACTGTCCAGTCACATAGCTAGTTCACCATGTGGCTAGGATTAAAATCTATGTTTCTTAAAACTTAGAAGAGCCATCTTAACCTACATACAACTAAAGAAGGCTGATTGAAGGGGGAAGATCATTTGGGGAAAGTTAAATCAAAGCCTTTTGTAAAGACTGCACTGTAATTTTTCCTACTGAATTCATTAGACCTGGGTTTGCCATATTATCTCATCTGTTGGTTCTGTTAAGCATGGCACACACACACGCACACATGCATATAGACACATAAATATATGTGCAATGTTGTTTGACTTTAGAAAATGTACAATTATTAAAAGAAAACTTTAATACCCACAAACAGCTTCATTTGGACAACACTGTTTCCATTGCCCACATAGCTATTCAACTTAATTATTAGTAATAATATGTTCATCATCACGATATACAATGTTATTGTCATTCATACATACACACATATATATATATATATACATTTAATTTACATACAAATAGGTATGGTTACCCATATATATTGGTAAAATGGCATATTAATGCCATATTTTTGTATATAATCTAGTATGGAACAAAAAGAACAATAAACTCTTGATCTCAAGATTTTTATCTCAGAAAAATTGACCAAATTATACCAAAGACCAAATTAAAAAAAATTTTTTAAATGAATGAAATAACCTGTATATCTAGAAACTCCATTAAGGCCAAAAACTACTCCCTGATCCCCTACATTTCGTGAAAAAGTAGCCAACACATACAGCCACTGTCTCTCCCACCTTAGCCGTCACCTTCAGACCCAAATCCAGAGCAGCTGACACGATTTAGTGCCACAGGAAGAGACAAACACGTGTGAAAGCAAACCCTGAAAGTCAATTGGATTATATAGTGGAGACTTTTGTGATAAAGGGGACTTAGTTTTACAGCTTAGCTGGGCGGGGGCGGGGAGAAAAACGAAAGAAGAAAAATCACCCTGGGTCTCTTTGGTTAAGTCATTTTGCAGATTTATTGAAACATGCACGTGGTAGAAAATGACTTCCAGAAGTCAGAATCTCAGCT
The DNA here is from genome assembly GCA_032199065.1 of Smutsia gigantea. Taxonomy (NCBI): domain Eukaryota; kingdom Metazoa; phylum Chordata; class Mammalia; order Pholidota; family Manidae; genus Smutsia; species Smutsia gigantea. Next base: position 187,786 of record JAVSCE010004017.1, on the reverse strand, counting down.
CCGCCGCCCCGCGGCGGCCAGCTCTCCTGCGCAGACATGGCCTCCTGCTCTAAGGTAATGTGAGGTAACTGTTTACAGGCAGGGAACCCTTGACAGTGTTAATTGCAGGATGCCTCGGGCCCGAGCTGGCACTACACTCCTGGATGCTCCACTCCGATTAGAAATTTATGAAATATAACACGTCTTGCCAGGTACATTCACATTTGGGTCAAGCCATTTCGACCAAGTAAAGAAAGTGGAGAAATATGATGGAAACACACACACGGAGTAAATCGTAGGAGGCCATGCTCAGTCTACACCCGCCTACCTGATTAGCTCTTTTAACTGCTCGTGACATTTCAAGGACCAAGCCATTCTACAGGAGGAATGTGGCATTTGGTTATATTTGCTCCTGGATCTTCATCAAATAAGGTTTGCCTGTGGTCCAGGTTTGCTGTGGCACCCGGAGCCTCGCTTACTGAAAGCTGGGAACACGTTATTAAATGCTAAATTACTGATGGGGTTAAGCAGGTTCACTAATGGCTTGGCTTCCTCATATATAACCAGGAAGTGCACAAGCAGAGAGGAGTATCTGAGCTATGCCTGCAAGAACCCCAAACAGCCCAGGAATTGCGTTTAATCCACTTTGGGAGCTTGATCTAATGCACAGGTGGTTTAGTGAGTCTGGGTAGAAATAGCCACGAGTTTAATTCATAATAAAACAAAGCAAATGTCAATTTAACCAATCCAGTGGGGGAAATGATAGCCAAGCATGTTGTTTGACGTAAGGCTGCGCTAGAGGGAGATAATTGTGCAATTTCACGATGTCTTTTTGGCTGTGTGTGATGCTGGGAATGCTGTCTTCTTCCAGTGGAATCTCCTAGCATCTCATGTAATACTCATTTGTGAGTCAGATATGCCTGTGTACCAGTAGTTTGTTATTTTCCATCCCCGTTAATTTATAATTTCCTTGAAGTAGGGGACTATGATGCATTTTTGTATCGCATACGGCAAAATGTCATCCACAGATTAGTTACTGTAGAAATACGTAAGAAAAATGAATTTTAAAAGTTAATGATTGATAGGCAAAGTCTCTCACATTTCTGTGGTTCTTCTGTTATCACTAATTCATTCCACACGTGCTCATAACAGATGTGTCCTGTGTTCTGGGGACAGTCCTTGTCAAGGCAGGGAAACAAACATGAAAGGGGCACACTCTCGGCCTCAGGTAATGCAGGGGAGATGTAATATGAGAACAAAAGTTTTAGTACCATACAAAATACAGTGTATCTTATTCAAAAGATCCAAACAAAAGGCTGTTACAGATTTAAAGGAGATGCTTCATTGTTTTATTTATTAATTTACTCCTAATATATTAAAGGCATACTCCCTTCAGGCAGGCACAGAGAAAACTGTATTATAGTATATTATTGTATACAGTATGAGCTCTCACCGATGTAGTGTTTGCTATGGGCTATGAGCTATTTTCAGTACATTACAGGTATTCATTCACAAAATCCTCACAACCAATTTATAAGGTAGGTATTACTACTATCCTTATTTGCCAGATGATAAAACCAAGGAACAGAGGAATTAAGTAATTTGCCTGCCTGTCTAGGAACCATAGAGACAAGTCATTAAACAGTTTTCTCTAGCGGGGCTTAATCCCAAGGTGAGATCCGTGACTCTAAGTAGCTGTACACAGACCAGTGTACTATGAGCTTTAGGCTGATATTTTAGGTATATTTTGAAATTACTTCAAGTGTTTCCTAAACTGAACAGGATTTGTCAGGTCAAGGAAGTGAGTAAGTAATTAGGATTTGTAAATGCGACTGTATGACAGTGGAGCCTGGGCATAAAGTACTTACTATTAGAAAATAATTCAGTATAAAACAAATCATGGTGGTGCTACTCAAATTCATATCATACAGAATTATAATAAAATATAATGGTTAATATAATATTATCTATCTTTATAAAGTAAGATGTTGGGAGAAAGGCTTAATATTTAGAAATGGAAGGGAAATTCTGTAGCATAAGTAGATTTCTCAGAAAATACTTTATCAACATTTTACCCAAGACTTAAAATATAATACCAAAGAAGGATCATATTTGCAAATAAACTAATTTAGCTCATAAGAAGAATAATTTTCTTCCTTGATAGTTTGTTACATAGAGTCATCTTGAACTTCAGCATCTACATATATATACATGAATAACTTCAAAATGGATAAACTTTTTAAAATGCACAAAATTATATCGCTGCTGTAAAATAGAATGGGATAACCAAGTTGAATTAATTTATTTGTAATATATACTTCAAGCATAGTACATATTACAAAAAGTAGAAACTTGAGACTAATTCTTGTTGAGTATGAATGAGCTTTGAATCCTTTGTAATAAAGAAAATTTCCATGAGTCATGAAAATCTTCATTTCAACTAGGAGATGTGTTCTTTAAAATGATAACGTGGTGTTAAAAGTTTGATTGCAAAATGGCCTCTGCTCTGGGGGCAGCTCCTGTACTCCCTTTGCGGTTTCTGCTGATATAAATTTGATATTTTACAAATGCAGAATATGAAATATATTCCTAACATGTGTTTCATACACTTATAATACATCCAAATGAAAAACAGCATAGGCTTGGAACGTTTCTTGGCTGTGTGCTTAATGCACTATATCTGGAACATGTTAAATGTTATTATAGAAATAATTGAAACATTTCACACAGTTTCATGTAGTGAATTTTGCATGTTAAACTCACTCCTTCCTTCAGGAGGACTTTACATGCTTGATACACAAATGTTTCCCTTAGAATCGGGAACACGGATATGGTGTTTCTTTTTTTTTTGTTGTTCGGAACCAATGTTAGGTAAACTCTGGAGGTATTTCAGACTTGATTTTGCCAACAACTGCCTATCACTGAATAGATTCATGAAGAGAGGTTTTTCTAAAAGTGAATTATTGAGAAAACATAGACACGATTACTACTTTCACATTTTAAAATGACAACTATTATTCCACTTCGTTCCGTCCCTATTTTTGCCTCCTGTTTCCTTGGTGAATATTCTTTGCCAGTCCTAGTATTACATCAGTATCTTTTCATTGATAAGTCATAAATATTTAATCGTTCAAATAGACATTTAATTTTGTATGCTGAGCATGGCCAGTTTCTAATGAGATTCCCTGTTTCCAGTTAAACAAGTCAAAAGCTTCTCAATTCCTATGGAGAATTCAGAAATGAATGACCCTGAGAATTAATTCTTTGCTTACTTTTAAACCCAAAGTTCCACTGAGTGCCTGATTAGGTTGCTGGTGGCTACAGAAAGACTTAGAAAGTCTAAAATTATTCAATAATAATATTAAATTATTATCCCATATTAATATTTTAGCTTGTTCTGAAAACTGACTAGGACAATTATTTATGGATCATTTGGGAACTACTTAATATATTATTCATTGATCTAACAACAAACAACACTATTTGTTGAATATTTAACTATTACCACTAAAGTACATTTTAGACCTATGTATATGTTATTAATAATGCCACATGCTACAGTGGTTCTCAAAGTCAGGGTCCCTAGAGCAGCATCAATGGCATCTCCCAAGAACTTGTCAGAAATCCAAAATCAGTCTCCACTATAGACCTACTGAAACAGAAATGAGAGTCCCACAGCCAGTGCTTTAACAAGCCTTCCAGATGATTCTGAACTATGAGCAAGTTTGAGAACCATTGATCTAGAAGGAGCCATACATTTCACTGTCTACTGAGATGATAAGCATGCATTAACCCGCTGGAATCTTTGCCTATTTACAAGGTCTGTAGCAGGTTGAAGGGAAACAGTTTTATTAAAGTCAAATAGATCTACTAGAAATCTAACAGAAAACACTTATTATTAGGCAAAAGATAACCAATCTCAAGATTCTGGGTAAAATACTCTTCTTGTTTTCCCTCATTTTCCCCTCTATCCTTCCATTTCCTCTACTCAAATACACCCACATGTGCACGTACATGCATGCCTGTGTGTGTATGCATGCTTGTGCACACACAGACACACACAATCCCTAAAGAAACCAAATAAAGATAACTTCTCCTCACTTTCATTTCACCAAAGGTATTACTTAAGACAATCACATACTTCAAAAAGTAGAAATTTCATTTTAAAGCTAATGCATGAATATTACCTGGACCATTCAAAATATTGGAGGAATTTAGAAAAGGTGGGCAACTTTTCATTATTTTGTCACCATGTTGGAGATCTAAAAGTAGAAATAACTTACTGCCTCAAGCTTAAAATTGGTTGTTAGTACATGCAAATTAATTTCTGTGTAGAAATGTATAGTTTAACTTATGGAATAAATTTTGATTTTACTTTTAGAGATTCTGGAGAATGAAGCATCAGACAAGCTTACGTAAATTTATACATACATCTGACAAGCGTGAAAGGCAGTATAATATACTGCATGTGGTTTAAGAGAATGAGGTCTGAATCTGAGTTTTACTTACAGTTTTGGACTTCAAGTAACACAAACTGCTTGACTTTCCATCTTCTCAGCTGTAAAATGGAAATAATAATATAATCTACCTCATATTATTGTTTGGAAAAAATAATCCAGATAGTGTATGCATAATGCCTGGCATGTAGTACTTATTCAGTAAATGTTAGGTATCATGAAGCTGGATTTTCAGTACATATCTTTCTTGAGATTATATCCTCATCCTTCTTTTATTTTTTTGATTAATGTGTTAAAACATTACCTTTGGGAACATACAGTGTAAAGTTTCGTTTCCACTGAATTTTCAATAAATTATGGGCTTTCAATGTAACGATATGCATTCACCTGAATGCTCCCCTTTAAGAAAAACTCCCTTTACATTTATATTAATGAGTCTTTTCAGTAGTTGGGAGTCTGGACTATGCTCTTTCAAAGAAGTTTCCTCATAAATTAGCATTAATTGATGTCCAGTTTTTGGGAAATGTTAGCACACATTATTTATGGCACGTTCTGTTCGTGTGGCGCCTCTTAATGTGAAAAAAAAAATAGTTTTCAAAGGCGGTTTAAATGCTGTTTCCTTTGCTCACAAATGGTGAAAGCCACGGCCTTTATATGTTTGGAAATCCCTCAGCAATATTTCTAGTTAAAGAGCATGTAGGCGATCTGAAGTCCAGGGTAAATTTGTGATCGCTCTTGATAACGGTGTTTCTTTGCTCGTACACTGTAAGTCTGCGTGAGCTGCGGACTGTGAGCAACCGAGTGACCGAGGCACTTTCCTCAAACTTTAGTGAAAATGCCTTGTGCCCAAAATGAAGCAGAATTTCAGAAAGGTGGCCATGACTTCTATGAATCTTAGGTTTTGAGAAAAACACTAAGTATACAAATATTTATTTTTATTATTCATTCTGTATCTATATGTGTGTGCGCCTATGTTGTTTGTACTCCTATAGGTATCTGAATAGACCGGGAATGAAGCAAGTTTCCATAAAAAAATAAGGTTAGAGTTTGTATACATATATTTTTAACTCTAGAGGGGAAACATGATGTAAGGCTGTAAGCAGACATGTTCCTAAAAGTTGGGAAGTTTTTTCTTCATGTTAAACACCTTGAACTAATGTGTGTTGACTAAGGGTTCACACAGATGTGCTAGAAAGCTAATCCTTAGAGATATATGAAATGGGTGGTTAGAATCTAGCACATAATAAATTCTCAATAAAGTGGACCTGTTGTTTTTATTTTTTCTAGTTTAAATATTTGGTGATTTTTTTGTTTTGCTTTGTTCTCTTTCAAGTTCTGTGTGTTTGCTGATTTTTAAGTAAGGAAAGACTTCAGTAAAGTAGACACTTAGAGATAAATCTGTTTTCACTGTAAGAAAATCTGGAATTAGTCACTTTCTTAAGTCAACCAATCATGTAAATATAAATCGACATTGGATTTTATTTAGGAGAAAATAAAAGCCAACTGATGGTATTTCCATAAAAGTTTAGATCAAAAAGTAAACATCTGTTGCTATTTGCATCAAATAAAAGCCCTGATTGAGTAAATATCAAAAAACATTTTTAAGTTCTATTGTTTTTGAATTTTTAAAATAATAAATAGTTAACTTTTCAACTAAATTTCTGAATAATATGTCAACAAATACCATCTTTTCTTTAAAGAATTTATACTTTTATTGAGGAGACCATATGTACATACACAGGGAATATGAGAGAACTAGAAAAACTTCAAGAGACGATGTAATTCGTTGCCTGGTTGTATGCAGGCAACTTGAAGTATAGAAATTCAGAGGAAGTAAGTCTTATTTTCTGCAGCCTGTAATTCTTCAAGATTTGAGTCAGGAGAGGGGTTGGACCCAGGTGCACAAGACCCTTTCCAGAGGGAGCACTTCATAAAAGATGGTCTCAAAGTCAAGGAGGAAAGACAAGCCATGTTAGTAAATCAAGTGTACTAAGGTGGAAGAAGAAAACAAAATGACTGATCAGAAGCCAGTAAGCCTGCCCACCAAAGCGTGGATGGTCTAGAAGCAGCAAGAAAGAGAGCAGCTTACTGCTCACTGGTCAGCCCTTATTATCCTCAAAGAATATCAGGGCAAAATAGAGACTTTGCGTGCACTGGATTTGGATTGGTTTTTCCATCTTTGAATATTTTCACTAGGATTAGGAAAGCCAAGTAATGTTCTTAACCTTCTGTTTTCTCATCAATAGGATGGGATTAATAACACAGATTTTCTGAAATTCTTCTGAGGGTTAGCAATGATACTATGTATCATTACTATACAATCTAACACAAACTATGTTCTTAATAAATAATGCCTGTTATTATTTAGCTCGATTTCTTAGCGAACGCTTGAATATTCCTGATAACATACACATCACGTTGCATTATAATTAGTGCTTATACATTAACTAGTAATTACAATATTAACTGACTAATAATTGGAGTTAGAATTAAATACTCCTAGCTGTTGTGTTTGCTTGCTTTACCACTAGAAGTCCCCATTCTACCTATTAGCAAATCTTCTACTCAATTAAAATATTGTCAGACAGTAACTTTTCTGTATTGGTTTCAGTTTAACCACTGGTAAACAATAAAGCTAAAGTTTCCTTTACATCCTAGCATGTCCATCCTTGTTTATGCTCTCGAGGCTTTGCTTCTCTTTGCTCTTCAGGCTAAATAGGACTGTTACCTCATCATTCATAGGGAGCTCAGTGGCTCTTCTCTCTCAGAGTGTATTCTTCTATCTGAGAGCAACCGGTTTTGAAGCAAACTCTTAGTGTGATTTGACCAACACAGAGTAGATCTAGAATTACCTCTCTCTCATAAAAGTATAGTATAGTCTGAGTCACATTAGCTTTTATCAGGCATATCGCAGGATTGATGACAACATACTGCCACCTTAAAATTCTTTCGGGGCTGATCTGTAAGTCAGTCTTTTGACGACTTGTGTCATTTCAGTTTTCCATTCTGCATATATCCAGTGTGAAAAGGCATTTCTATTGAATTTACATAGATCTGAGAAACTATGTGGGATGCCCTTTCCCACCAGGATATATAGTCCCAACTTTCCTGAGAGTTGACACGTGAACAGAATTATTTCCTTGTTTGTTTTCTCATTTGGCCCAACTGTGCAGAACTTATTTGGGCCATCTAAGCATCCTCCTGAAACTCAGAGAGTAAAGAATTCCCTCTTAATAAGATAATGTAGACAGAACCACTATTAAAGGGTGGTTTATGTATTTTTGCTGTGTTAATTTATTTTCTCCATGTTCCCGTTGCCTTTTCTTTCGAGCCTGTATTTCCCCATTCACCTTCAGGACTAGCCATGTAAAAGGAATTTCGCCATTTCAAATTTTAGTAAACTTCATTCCAACAGTAAACAAGCAAAATTGGCCACATCAGTGTCATGTTCCCAATAAATATTAGAGTCTGACGTAGATTGGGTTTTTCCTGACTGCTCTGGGAACTATTGAAGTTCCAGTAATCAGTCTTTACTAGATTGTTTGATTTATTCACTAGATGTTCTGCACTCAGCTTTGACCATGGGATTGTATTCACTATTAAATGACATGGCTAAGGCTTGAAGCAGAAATCTGTGACTGTAACCATGCCTAAAGGAAACAGGGATATCCATTCCCATGAATTGCGGCATTGAAAATGGCGAAGGATGTGAAAATGAAATAGACGCAGCCAATTCCTTACAATTTGTTACCCCTTATGCTTAAAGATAAGTTTTCTGTTAAAAAAAAAAGATATGGATCTATCCTGAAGTGCTTCAGAAACGTTTAACATTAAAAATGCATGGATTGATTTATAATGGAGTGTTTTTTTTCTGAAGCTGTGATTGTTCTAGCAAAAACTGAAAGCAAATCATAGAAAAACACAGATAGTTATGGCAACAAGAAGATGCCAAGTGCAGCTCAACGTGATTTTATGTTTCTAATTCATGCTATATTGGTAAATCATAAACCCCAAGTTTCTTTTACATCCTAGCATGTCTATCCTTGTTTACGTTCTCAAAGCTTTGCATCCCTTTGCTCTTTCAAGCTAAATAGCCCTGTCAGCACTGTTACCTCATCATTCGTAGGGAGCTCAGTGGCTGTTCTCACTCAGAGTGTATTCTATCTGGGAGCAGCCGTTTTTGAAGCAAACTTTTAGTGTGATTTGACCAATACAGAGCGATCCGTTACAATTTTCAAAACCCAAATCCCAATCTCTCTTTGCCAGAAATCTATTTCCCACACTATTTAATATCCCTAGTGCCTGGAATAGAGTTCAAACCACAATGTCTAACCTAACAAAAGTGTTAATGCAAAAGAAAAACTGACATTTTCTAAGTGTCCAAGGAGGATAGACTCCAACAGAATTTCACTGATATTTATGATTACTCATCATTCGGGACTCCCTAAATAGCCTGCTTCTAAAACTTCTGAAAATAAGCTTCCCTTGGATTTGGTGATTTCAGAAAAAGAACTGCAAGATCAGGTAGAATTCTGAAAAGAAATTAGATAAAAAAGACCACAACCCTCAAATACAGTATACATTAGAGAGGAAGAATTAACTGTAGAAATCTCAATCATAAACCATTTTCAAAATGGCATTTTCTTCCTTTTAGGAACATACGTTAATAGGAATAAGCACCTGGCAGTGTTACAAGTGCTACCAGACGTGCTCAGATAGATAAAACACGGTCGTAAATAAAATGGCATACTAGCTACACATGGATAAAGTTGGTTTTAAGAATGCTTGCAAAGAGTTTTAATTATCTAAACATTTTATGCCAAAAACATCTATTTTTAAGATGACACAAACCTCATCCAAGCCATTTTCGTAATAGGGAATATTACAAATGAGTGAAAAACAAGTAACTTTTTGCTACATTTACATTTTTTATTGAAAAAAAGCAACATGACTATGAGCAGGATGCAAAGAGCATGCACAGTTTATTGATGCCTGAGCAAATGTGAATAAAACAGGTACCATTTGGGGGCTAAGTAACAGCACAAGAAAAAACACTGAGCTGACCTTTGGGCCAACAAAGTGTGATTGAACATGATTCCTCCCATTCTCCAGGTGTATCTTCCCCATTCCGGCCATTGATTGGCTCCCGGGTGGATTTCCTTTGTGTAATATTTCTATCCATTCATCAAGGCTGCTAAGGTGGAGGGTTAAACTCAGGGACTTTCCAAATTCTAGTCCCTCCATGCACAGCTGTGTGATCTTGCACAGTTTACATTCTCTCTGTATGTTTATAAATTGGGGATAATAATGGTACATAGTCATGTGGCTCCAGTGAGATAATGCATTGAAATGCTTAGGGCAATGTGTGTCACATATTAAGTCCTTAAGGATTTAATTCTTGTCTGCCCTAAGGTAGATAAGCTACGCAAGTATCCTGATATTTTTCTCATACATCTAGTGCCGACTGCAAAGTCCTGTGCGGTATGAGATGCAGAATTTTTTACAGCTATTTTCCATCATGCAAGGCGGCTCTCAGTTTAGTGGAGGCGACAATGTTTCTGAAAAAGTCTATCGCAAGTGAACATTGACTGTGTGATCGCACCTGCCAGTCAAAGGTTCTGGAGCCATATGTGTGTCATTTGGAGCAAGACAAATTCAAGATCATGGAGTTCATTGGACAAATCACAGGTGCTCGCTGAGCACTCGGCCAGGGACTGTGCTGGGTGGTGGACATAGAGTGTCCGGAAGAGGTGGTCTTCATCTCGCCTTGCTCCCGCTTAGTAAACCAGACAGATCTATAAGCAAATAATTGTACCTTGTTGGTAGGCAGACTAGGATCAGGATGTGTTCAAGGTGCAGTGGAGTGAATTCTTCTTAGGGGGAGGGAGGAAGGTCAGATTTCAGAGATGAAAAGAGGTGACCTGGTTTGGAGGAGTGAGTCGAGCAGTGTCGGGCATACTAGGTGAGTGACCTGTGTGTACGGCAGCAGACTAGGGGGCAGAGTGCATTGCATTGAGCACCCATCAGCAGACCTGAATGGCCGGGAAAGGGAGAGGGGTGCAGGAGATGAGTTTGGAAGTAGACAGCCATCCAAAATGGTCATTCATAGCTCATGTTCCAAACTGCCACAGGTGTGGAACACTGATGATAAAAGCCTGGTGGAATAATTGCGTGGCCAGGAGAGCCTTGACATTTGCCATGACTGTTCACTCACTGGAGCCGTCGTTTGAATCTGTCTTCTCTGATCTTACTCAAATTGAAGTTTTACTGCTTCCTCAAAAAACTTGCTTTAAAATAGCAATTACTATACATAAAATTCTTCAAAATTATCCCCCTTTTCAAAGGAAGAGCTCTATGTGCTTTCCTTTTAAGCCACTTTAGTTTTGGCAAGATTTTTAGAAAAGTTCTGCTTTAAAAAAATATAAGTTTTCCTTCCTAGAGGCACAATACTCAGACATGAGGAAATATCAGTCAAGAAGACAAAATAAACATATAATTCATAAGAGCCTTGAGCCAACTGGAATATATTGAATACTGTTATAAGTCTGAGTGTGTGTGTGTATGTGGATGAGAGAGAGAGAGAGAGAGAAAAGGAAGGAAGGGATAGAAGGAGGGAGGAAAGAAAGAAGGAAGAAAAAAAGAAAAAAAGTCCCCTACAAGACTTTTGGTCTATGACGTGGATTGCTGGGAAGATTAGCCCTCTTCTCTCCCAAACAACGACTGAACAGTCTGTCAGCTGACAGTCCTTCAGGGGATTGAGGGCTGGCAAATGATTATCGTGTTAGGTTTTGCTCTGTGGTCTGACTCCAATCAAATCTATGCCAGCAAGCATGCCTCTAGTGATCACTGACTCCACCATGAGTGCTGGTTCCGGACATAGCAAATATCATCCCAGGATACCCATAAACGGAAGAGGGGAGATGCAATGGAAACCGACCACACTATATAAATCCTTTCCTCATTCCAGACAGCTCCAAGTTCAACAAGACCATTTCCACTAAACTTTATCTCACTCTTATTTGTAAGGGAACTAAGTGCTCAGAAAGAAGTTTTGGGGGACACTTATTGTAATGTAGGTATCAAAAAACCCTAAAATCTATGCCAATAAGGCCACTGTCTGCTTCCATTCATCTCTTTAGAGGGTAATTCATTTTCTTCAGAGAAAATAATCTGTTTTGGGACACAGAGGGCACCTGGAACCTGCACAGACCATTCTCCTGGGTCAGAGGGGGAAGGAGATTAATGCCAGTGAACTACAACCCTTGCCACAATGAGAAGATCTTGCTTTACTGGGCTGGACTAATGACATCCGTTGTGTTTCATGAAGAGCCCTTTAAAATGCAAATAGAATGCAGGAAGCAGCATGGCCTGTGAAGACAGAACAGACTTTGGAATGGATGAGACCCAGGTTATTTTTCAGCGCTGCCATCAGGACAGTGACCTAATCATAAAGACATGTTTTAAAAATTAGACAAAACTTATTAGACAAAAAAAAAAATTAGACAAGTGCCTATTAGAATGCCTGGCATGTGAAATACCCCACATGCTGTCCATTTTTCACACAAATAATAAAAAATGATGATGCAACATAAACTGACATTCCATGCCAAGTTCATTTTCAGTGGTGGAAAGCCAAGGAAAAATAGATTATATAGTATGTAGGAATCAATGCAAAGTAGAGAGAATGATACTAGTATACAGGATAAGTTTCAAGAAATCCTAAGAAATTAGCAAATCCACTGTCAGGGACGATCGGCATAATGTAAGGACCACCCACCCGAAACTCCCCTGCCCTTCCTAAGAATCTGCAGGGTTTCCTAAAGGAGGTTTGTCCCTGGTGTGTAAAATGTATTTCCTCCCAGTTCTATTTAAAAGGAAAGACTGGGATGACCTTGAGTGACCCCTTGGCTATGTCAGAGAGGGCTCAGTATGTACAGATGTAGGTTCCTAGCCTGAAGTCAGCCATGAATCAGCTGTATGGCTTTGAATAAACATGTGATGGTGACTTAATCTCTCAAGGCCTCACTGTTTAATTTCTTTATATCTGTAAAGAGGAATGAACAATATCATTTAAATTTTCATTGAGCACTGTGAAAGGATGACTGTGTTATCAAGGATCAGGGAGGGATATGGTGAACCAGAAGAATGATAGAGGTGGGATAGGAAGTCTGTATGCAGCAGAGTTGAGAATTAAGCAGCTGTCAGGCTAGTCTAGTGTGCTGCTGACTCTCGTAGTGTAGCAAAGCGCATTTCCCATTCCCCTATGCACCCATAGACAGCACTCGCTTCGTTTAAGAAACCTATCCTATCATACCCACCCTATGTGCAAATACAAGTACATAGCATAGATTATGTGACTCAGTGTCCTATCTAAATGTATAGAATTTGTTCAGTTGGTAGGAAAAAAGAAACTATTCCCATTTGCTTTGTTTAAAAGACTTTGACTTTTTTCTTTTATTTATTTATTTTAATTCAAGAGAAAACCAGCAAATTCAGCCAGACAGTAGCTGTATCTGTTGGCAGTAGAAATAATCTAATAAAAGCATCGCCTTTCAAAACGGAAGGCGGGGGGGAAGGGTAAGAAAGAAAACCCATCTCAGACATCGGTAACGTCATTTCAGCCTAAAATATGTTTCACTCTGCGTTTGTATTTTTTGGACTCGCACAACTTACGATGGTTTTTATACTAAGTTCATGCCACCAGAGTTGGAATTCATAACACAAACATAGACACCAGGCAGTGACTGACAGTTCTGACTGTTAAATACCCCGTAGTAGGTCTTCTACCACAGCCAGAAGTTAAGATTTATTTTGACAAGCTTTCTCCTGGTTTTGTAGACTAGAAGGTTTATAACAGAGGTTATCCCATGACTGTGTATGTCTGGCATAGATTATCAGAATCCATAGCAAAATGGATAGCCCCTTCTCTGAAGACCAGAACCCACTGAGCTTAGAACTTGGTTTTAATTAAGTCATTGCGGTTTTTAATGGATGTTGGATCTTGTTGTTGAGATGGAACCTGACAAGAAGTGATCACAAATGTAAGCTCCCCAATTAAGGAAGACTCCCTGATTAAAAAAAAAAGACCTTGAATTTTCCTGAGGTCACTGTCAATTCCTCTCTTTCAAAAGAACATTTTGGTGTCCTTTTCAAAAAGAGGGCTTACATAACTTCTTGCATTAAGGCCACTGAGATTTTTCCAGAATGGGTCAATGTGGGTGATCTTTCTCAAAGTGATGATTGCTAGAATTGCAAAGGCTCCATTGCTAGAATACCTGGGTTTTAGAACAGATCAGTATGCATAGCAGGATGGAGACAAGGGACCGTATCATGATTCTTACAAGAATACTCATTCATTTTTTTTCAATATATGGCTTCTAGTGATTAGTAGTATCCTTATTAAGATACAGTAAAGCTCAGAGTATATGGTGTGTGTGTGTGTGTGTGTGTGTGTGTGTGTGTGTGTATGTGTATATATTTAACTTAGTCCTGACTTCGTTATCATTAGACAAAAAAAAATAAAATATCAGTCTTCACTCTACATCTTAGACATGTGTAAGAATCTGCTGAAGACACCTTGCAGTATCCAGAGTCTGCTGAGGGGTGAACCAAATGGTGGTGAAATGAAGGGTTGGTGGAACTAATCCTGCAACTGTTGGCATTTATCACAAAACAGACTGGCATGCTATGCTTCATGAGACAGGGATGCATCCTTAAAAGAAAATGGAATTATAGAACAGCTAACTGTCTTTAGACAAGGTAATCTTTATGGTTGCAAACAATCCTGAGATGCAGGATTCTAAAGACTCAGTAAAAGAGATTCAATAAAATTCTATAGTTTTTTTATCTGCATATCATTAATTAGAATCAATTTCTCATTCATACAGGAGAAATCAAACAGAATAAGACTAATAGTCATTCAACAATTCTTCATAAAGTATTATTGGTCATTTGCTTTTGTGCAGGCTCTGTGTCAATTCCTGGGCATAGATCCACAAACACGTGGAACTTACAGTTGATGTGGGGAGAGCAACCATCAGATTAGTAAAAATAAAGATAACTGTAGACTGTGAAAAGAACATAAATGATACAAACACAATAATGTAATAGCAAATGAGGGAGGCTTATTGAAGGCAGAATAGTAAGAGAAGGCTTTTCAAAGGAGGGTAGAATGAGTCTGTTGTGAGATCTCAGAGCCTAGCGTTCAGAGACGATGCAGCAAGTGGTGATTTGCTGAGAATGACAGGCTGGACCTATTTGAGCAAGACAGCAGAGAGAATAGAGACAGAGTTTACTGGGATTTGGAGGGGAGTGGGTGCAAAAAAGAGTGGTCCAGACCAGAAACGCAGGCTGGACCTAAGTCATTCACAACTTTTTAAGCACTTGTCAGATTTTTTTAAACAATATAATTTTTAGTATAATAAAAGGCCTTTGAAGAGCTTCAAACAGGGGAATGATATAGTTTGATCTCAGTTTTAAAAGTCGCCCTGGATATCGTGTTTAGAATGGACCACACAGAGTGAGTGGGAATCAAGGAGATTCAAAGAAGACCCGTATCTTCATTTTTAAATGGGGCGGGGGGTGGGGGGGTGGGCTTCTACTACAGTGCTACAGTGCAAATGAAAGGCAACAGGCTGATCTAGTACATGTCCAAGTGATATATCAACACATTTTTGTTCAGAAGAAGTAAGGGTGGGATTATCAATTAAATTAACGCTGTTGCTTAGCATCATAACACAAGAGAAGTTTAACACTTGTTCACGTGTGGTACAATCAGCAGTAGAGAGGGATGAGGTTAGGTTTGGGGAGTGTGGCTTTGTCCCCAGTCATTCCTGGACCCAGACTGAGAGAGGCTCTACCATTTTCGAAACACAGTTCACAAAGTTACCTGGGACATCAGCATCGAACTACAAAAAACAGAGAAAGAAAACATAAAGAATGCATGCCCACTTCTTAAAAACCTCAACCAATATGTGACGTGCACTAATTTTGCTCGCGTTTCTTTGGTGGGAAACAGTTGATTGAGCCTACCTAGATGCAAGGGAAGCTGAAAACCTAGCTCTTAGCTGTACAGTTCTCCCAGAAACAACCCTGTGCTATAAATTGGGGTCATGAGCCATTTCTGCCACAATGAGTGAAGAAATAACCATCATTATTTTCTGAGTCATATGTATTTTTTATTTAAAAAAAAATCAGGCACAAACCCTTTATGTAGATTCAGTTATGCCTGTAAAATGAAGTATAATTTTCGAGTCAGAGAAGTTATTTGTGCTTAAGCAGAAAACTCTGAGCACTGGTTTCAAGAGTGTTCTAGCAAGGACTTCAAAATCGTAATGCTCAAGGCATATAATGTCAGACTGTGCTATTGTAAAGCTATAATACATAAACAAGCGAATTCACCCATTTATTATTACAATTGTTTTATATTATAATCTATTCCCTTAAATCCTAAATCGTCATACTTGTTCAATGAGAGATTTTCCATTATTTTTGTAGACAAATGAGACATCACCTCTTGCCTCCAGGATACAGATATTATTTGTCTAGGCTATTTTAAAGCTCCATATAATGTGTCTATTGTCCCTCTAGCCATTGTCTACTCAGATTACTTGATAATAAACAGTACAATTCCATCTGATTATAACCAGCTCACCAGCAACTAACAAGTTCTCCTTCATTATTACATTCAGCATTTTATTTGGACGTTCTTTAATGTGTAAGTAGCCAATAAGCAATAAAAAAATTGCAGTTCTCATAAGGAAAATTGGAAGTATATTCTGT
Organism: Smutsia gigantea; assembly: GCA_032199065.1. Taxonomy (NCBI): domain Eukaryota; kingdom Metazoa; phylum Chordata; class Mammalia; order Pholidota; family Manidae; genus Smutsia; species Smutsia gigantea. The sequence goes on along the minus strand of JAVSCE010004017.1, from coordinate 171,569 downwards.
ACATTTCCAATCCCTATTATGGTTTTCATTAATTTTTCTGTCGTCTCAGACTAGAGGTTTCATGTATACTAAGATTACTATAGTGGCTTTCATTGTATAAAAACTTAAAAATATGGTTGGTGCGTTTTTCTGTTGCTTTTGTCAAGCACAGTCTGATTTTCCTAGCAGTCAATGCCCTACCCCCTGAATTCAGATAAATTATAATTCATTTCCTTCAAAGGAGTTTTGACCTTATGAAGTATTGTTTTTCTCTAAAGCTATGATGTCCTAGGGTGGTGGTCTTCCAGATTAATAAGTTTAGGGTTTCTGCTTTCCTTTTGGGAAGGGAACACATCTATTTTAATTTTAATTTTTCAAACCAAAGGGGATGGAAGCTGTGTAATAGTTAAAAAATACTCTTCCTAGAGTACATAGGAAAAAGACACTTCAATTTAAATAAGGTAATGCATGCAAAGTGCTTAGCAGAGTTACTGACACTTGGGCAGTTGAATCTGTTATGATAATGACTATTTGTGTAATAATAACTGGACTTGATTATCTTCTTGGACTCTGAAGCCTCTGGTGGAACATACAACTAGAGATGACCCCTTTCTCCTCCCCAACCCCTTGGAAATACTTTGGGGATTTAGGGATGTAACAGTAAATGTCCTCTCAGGACAAATCTGCCTTTAATTAGGATGAATTTCTTGTTCACGAACAATGTAGTTGTGCAGGGTCACTAAGTGGAGAAGACCAGAGGCATATAAAACCTCTCACTATAGATTTTGGATGTAGGTTATCCTGTAGCGCCCCCCCCCCCTTACTTTCCAAGGCATTCTTTTTGTGCTGATTTTTAAAAAGAGGGGGAAAAGAAATACAACTTCCCAAACGTTTTCAAAGAAAAGCACCTAATTCGTTATATTTGAAATATAAACACTTCTCAAAAGTTGTTTTGAAATCGTAGTAAAGTATACCTCACATAAAATTTACCATCTTAACATCTTTTTCTTTTACGAGTTTCTGAGTTAGATTGTGTTAATTTCATACTACTTCTCAGTGTAACTGCTAGCGGCTCCCAGGGAGCTAAGGCAGTGTGTAGTGTGTCTTTCCTGGGTGACTCTTACTGTGCAGTCCCGGTGAGAGGAAGAAAACCCACACATCTTTGCATCATGATGCAGAAGTGCTGTGTGCTCAGAGCTCAGTAGGGTGAGCATCCTTGCTGGAAACAGAACTAATGGTGGGGGGGGGGTATATACATACTCACTCCCTCAACTTATTTATTTATTGTCTGCTACACAGTGGGCACCATTCTAGGCAGTAAGGATACAGGGCAGGACAATCAGAAGGTCCGAGACTTAGGAAGTTCTATCCTAGAGTCGGGACAAAGTTCCACCATCGGGGTGGCGACTTCGGAGTTGCCATCTGAAGAACAAGAGCAGCGGGAGGAGGAGGAGTCAGCCCTGATGGCACAGCAGGTCTCCCCTCTCCTCGAACCCTCTGAGGCCTTGCCCAGAGACCGGCAGGGTAGAACAGTGCAGGAGACATTCAGGGTGGAACAGCGTGTTCCTAGGCTCAGGCCAGGAGACAGCTCACAGCACCCAGATTAGGGCCACCTGCTAGAGGCAGGAGGTAAGCAGCAGGTTGGTGTCTTGGCTGCTGTACAGATGAGTCTAAAAAGCCCCCGAGGCCCCTGAATGGCCAGCCCTCACCAAGCTTTGTGATGTAGGATGCAGGTGATCCAAGGGAAAAGGCACCAGCCCCAACTACCCTTATCGTTGAACTAAAGCCCTGGCTTTGAGGAAAACACACCACAGGCTCAGAGCCAGACAGAGCTGGGTGCAGATACCAGCGCCATCCCTTCTCCCTCGGGGTGCTGGGCGCTCCACCCATCTGAGCCTTAGTTTCTTCCTCTGCGAGGTGGGGAGGATGCAGCCTTCTTCTTGGTATTGTGAGACTTAAATAAAATAGTGTCCAGCAGTTCCACGTGCATGTGACACTCAATGAGAACCTCCCCCTTCTTCCTCCCTCACTCCCTTCTTCCCTCCAGGAAAAGGAGTACACAGTTCAGAACTCGTGAGACTTAATGTTTTTATCATGTTTCCTTTTATGACTGTGTACCTGTGCCCACCCAGCACCACCGTCTCACTGACACGCATTCACAGCTTGTGGTTTAGGACGCAGCCTCCTAACGCTGATGGTAACAGCAGAGCTGGGGAGGGGGTGGTTGGTAGGTTTGTTCTTTCTTTTCTTTCTTTTCTTCCTTCCTTCCTCTCCCCTCCCCTCCTCTGCCCTCTCCTTCCATCCTTTCTTCCCTCCCCTCCCATCCCCTCCCCTCCCCTCCCCTTTTTCTTTCTTTCTTTCTTATTTTATTTATTTATTTGGATTTTTTATTGAAGTATAGTTGATATACAATATTGATTTCAATGTACAACATAGTGATTGGACAGTACTCTGCATTATTAAATTCTCACCCCCACTAGTGTAGTTATTGTCAACACTGATGTTGCAGAACTATTAACCATATTCTCTCTGCTGTACTTTCATCCCTGTGACTAATTTACATTATGATGGAGATTCTGTGCCCTCTTAACCCCTTCACCTATATCACCCACCCACCCCAACCCTCCCTCATGGTAACCACCAGTCATTTCTCAGTGTCTATGCATTTATTGCTGTTTTGTTTGTTTCAGTGTGTTTTGCTTTTAGATTGTACGTATAAATGAAATCACATGGTATTTGTCTTTCTCTCCCTGGCTTATTTCACCTAGTGTAATACCTTCTAGGTCCATTCATGTTGTCACAAATGGCAGGATTTCTTTCATTTTTAGGGCTGAATAATATTCCATTATGTATATGTACCACCTCTTCTTCATGCATTCATCTGCTGATGGACACTTCGGTTGCTTCCATATCTTGGCTTGTAAATGATACACCAACAATCACAGGGGTGCCAATATCTTTCCAAATCAGAGATTTTGTTTTCTTCGGGTGAATTCCTAAGAGTGGAATTGCTGGGTGGTATGGTATTTCAATTTTTAGTTGTTTGAGGAAGTTTTGTACTGCTTTCCGTCGTGGCTGCAGCAATTTACATTCCCACCAGCAGTATAGGAGGTGTGTATAAAGTCAGGGAAGGATAAACACAAAAACTTCTCAAAAGTTGTAAGTTGTATTGAAATTGTGGTAAAGCACACATAACATAAGATTCACCATCTTAACCATTTTTAAATGTACAGTTCAGCAGCATTAAGTGCATTCCCATTGTGCTGTCACAACTAGCATCCACGCACAGACCTCTTTTCTCCTTTCAAAACTTTTTACCCAGTGACCAGTAACTCCCCATTTCCTCTTCCCCCTGGACCCTATCCACCACCACTTTACTTTCTGCCTGTGAATTTGACTACCTGAAGTACTTCGTATCAGAGGAATAATACGATGTTTATTCTTTTGTGACTGGCTTACTTCACTTAGCATAAGGTCCTCAGGTTTCATTTATGTTGTAACATGGGTCAGAATTTCCTTCCTTTCTAAGGCTAAATAATATCCCATAGTGTGTATAGAGCACACATGGTTTATACATTCACTTGTTGATGGATACTTGAGCTGCTTCCACCTTTTGGCTACTGAAAATAATGCTATGAATGTGTGTATGCAAATATCTAGCCAAGTCTCTGCTTTTAAGTCTTTTGCATATTTACCCAGAACTGGAATCGCTAGAACCTACAGTCTTTCTGTTTAACTTTTTTTTGAGAAACTGCCACACTGTATTCCAGAGCAGCTGTACCATTTGACATTACCACCAACAGTATACAGGATTCCGATTTCTCTACATCCTCTCTAGCACTTGTTATGTTCTGTTTTATTTTATAGTAGCCATCCTAGTAGGTTTGAGGTAAGATCTCATGGTTTTGGTTTTCATTCCCTTAAAGATTAGTAATGTTGAGCATCTTTTCATGTGCTTATTGGTCATTTGTTTATCTTTGGAGAAGCAGGCATACCGTTCCTAGTTCTGCCTTAGATCAAGAAAAGTTCATCTTTTATGGGAGTGTCCTCCAATTATTTTAACACAATCCTCTGGCCTTTCCAAATGTCAAATCTTCTCTTCCAAAATAAACTTCTTCAGATCCTTTCCAGAATCTTAATTACCCTCTTCATTTCTATGGATTTCTATGTTGAGAGCTGGGGGAAGTGACAAATGGGCATTTGTTCCAGTCCTTTGTCATTTTTAATTGGGTTGTTTGTTTTGATTCGTTGTTGAGTTGTAGGAGCTCTTTACATAATCTGGATATGAACCCCTTAACAGTTACATGATTTGCAAATATTGTCTCCCATTCTGTGAGTTGCCTTTAACTCGGTTGGTTGTGTCCTTTAACAGATAGTTTTGAATTTTGATACAGTCCCATTTATGTATTTTTCTTTTGTTGTCTGTGTTTTTGGTGTCGTATTCAAGAAATCATTGCTAAATCCAGTGTTATAAATCTTTTTTGTTATTTTATATATGTATTATATATATATATATATATATATACACACACACACCATATATACCATATATAACTTATTTTCCCTTTATACACACAGACACACAGACACACACATATAATACATATGGTTTTTGGTTCTAAACATAAGTCTTTGATTCATTTTGACTTAATTTTTATATGTGGTGTAAGGTCAAAACTTAAGTCATGAATTTGGATTGCTATATAAGATCATTAATTCACAAATGGATTGGATTTAAATATCATTTGATTTGATTCTGAACTAACAATTAAGTTCCTCCTAAAATGATCATAGAATATTTTTTTAACTTAGACTGTCTCCTACTTTTCCTTCAAAATGCAACTGAAATATTATCTATTTTGGAAATGTTCCAATACATCGCCCTCCTCCACATATGCTTATCTTGGGTGGATTTGGATGACTCATTTCTGAGCTTTTTTAGCATACCCATCATAATGTACTGTACTTTTCATTTCTCTTTGCCTCCCAAGAACATCTTAATCCTTAGGGCAGAAATTATATCTTATTTATCCTTGTATTTTCAAATTGTACTACTAAATTTACACTTCCCAAATATGAAGGAATCCAGAAGGAATAAATACATGAGGGTAATCTTCCAGCCCCCCCTACCTTCTAAGATGAACCACTCATTTTTTGGCTCAGTTAAATTATAGCAACATATTTTCGTCACTGAAGTTAACATACTGTTCCTAGTTCTGCCTTAGATCAAGAAAAGTTCATCTTTTATAGGAGTGTCCTCCAATTATTTTAACAGAACCTTCTGGCCTTTCCAAATGTCAAATCTTCTCTTCCAAAGCAAACTTCTTCAGATCCTTTCCAGAATCTTAATTACCCTCTTTATTTCTATGGATTTCTATGTTGAGAGCTGGGGGAAGTGACAAGTCATTTTCTTTGGAGTTTTTAATGGCAAAAATATAGGAACAAACATAAATTTCACAGAAAATCACAGAAACTATTTGTAAACACAAATTTAGAAAATTACTTCTGAATCAGGAGACTCTGTAACTATACACAGGAGATGAATGTACAATTATTCTAAGTTTAAAAATAAATCCAATGAAGAGTTTGCAGTTTGCAAGTTTTTCTGTGAAAATATGTGTAGAACCAATCCTGACCCTGTCCATCCCTCTCAGGTAACTGCACCCTTCCCTTGGTGTGCAAGCTTCTTCAGAATTATACTTCACTCTGCCCAGGATATTAGCTTATTTTCATGATAGAAGTTGGTAAGATTTTTGGAAGCACAGATATGGAATTTTCCCAGCCTTTTTGATTGCCTGGAGCTGAAGTGTATCATAATATAAGATTCTCCATTTTTCATTTCATTTCTTCTCATAATTTCTCCATGTAGCCCCCCCGACCAACACACACATACATTCTCTGTGCTCTTTGCAAATAAGATGTCTAAGTTAAAGAATTCCAACTGGACTAAATCTAGCACTCATATTTTATCCAGTTTTTTTTTTTATACTGCTGCTTTGGGAGTGAGAAATACCAAGAAGCGCTAAGTTTGTAATGACAAATGGAGATCTCATTTCGAATTCATGTATGGGTGAAATTTGCATGTTGATTTCTTTGCCATCCTAATGGTTAAATTTCAAAGCACATCTTTCTTTTTATCTTTAGCTGAATGAGACATCAAAATAAGGGCCAGATAAAGGCGGAAGTCCTTTGTCTGAAACTGCCCAGGCCTGGCCAGCTGTGATGAAAACTGTCTGAAGTTTCACAGGCTTCTTGTCTGGACTCAAGCTGGTGTTCGCCTCTTTTATTTTGGAGGTTTTAAAGGAATATTTCATTTTAACACACAATGTCGTATGGGACAATGGAAGTCCTGTTCGTGGTGGTGACTGAAAATATAAGTTAGAGTAAATCATTTATTAGATAATAAACCACTAATTACAGAGGGGATATGTGCTGCCTTTTGTTGTAAACATGTTAATTTCTAAGGTCAACCTAGTATTTGATTATATCACAACAGGAAGCCCTTATGAAATTGTTTGCTCCTCTTATTGATAAATGTAACCTTTTATGTATATTTAATTTTCTGTTATCTCAATGTAGGTGATGAGATCAAGTGTTTGGGTTTAGTTTATTTATTTTTAAATATAAAATCTCTCAGTAGAAGCATCTACAAGCAATATAATAACTGAGGATAGGAGAGAGGAGTACACAGGCTGAGTGGAGTATATCAAATTGCACTTGGTCAGTTTTGAATAGGAAATAGCAGTGATTCAATGTAAGCAATAAGGAAATTTAGACCAGTCAATTAAAAAAATCAGACAATTATGCCAGAGAATGGTATGGATATGATTAAGACTAAAATTTACTCATAAAGCCTATTTATTTATTTTTAGTTCATGTGACTATCTCCTTAATTTAGGATAGGTATGCACAGGAATAAAATTTTCCTACACTTATCTGAGCCTGTAGCATTATTAATATTGTTTAACATTGCCTTAGAGCAAGACCAATGATTATTTCTGAATATTTTGTTTTCTAAAAGAGAATAACGGCAAGTACATATAACACACCATGAAGTATCTTGAATACAAAAAGGTCAGGAAAATTTGATGATTACACATCTAGGGTCCTGAGCTGCTTTAGGATCTAGCTCTTTGAAGTGCTGTTGATGAAATCAGTCTGACTCACTTCCTCACACTCTCCTATGTGTTTTTCATGCCCGAAAGTCCAGTCTACTTCGCCTGACCTCCAGGCCTGGAGCTCTGCCGCCAATCCAGGTTCTTCTCCTTCAAGCCTGTTTCTTGTCCTGCACATCACACACCTGTCAACCTGGACTGCTCCCTTGTCCCAGAACTCCCCCTATGCATTTTCACCTCTGTGCTTTTGCTCAGGGTGTCCCTGCAGCTGGAATGCTCATCAGCTCCATCTTTGTCTGTTACGGTCCTGGCTGTTTTTGAGTCCAATTCAATTGCCCTGTTCTGCATGAAGTTTTCCACAACCCCTCTTTCCTTTTGTTTTTTGTAATCATAGACTTGTTTGTAATTTTTCATAGCAATGATTTTATGCTGCCTTCTAGTTAGATATTCTTGATGAGATAATGAATAGCTTCACTATCAAAACTATGTTTTGTTTAGAATGGAATCCACCAAGACACTTCCTCCAGGGCCTCATAGAGTCAGAGGACATCAGAGGCCAAAGACAAGGCCAAATATTTAGGTTTTTGCAATGTCAGCAACCCCATTCCTAGGTACCTATTTCTCTTTCAGTTTTCTGTTGCTGTATAACAGGCCAGCTCAAGATTGAGTGGCTTAAACAATAATTGTTTATCCTCTCTCATGAGTCTGTGATTTGGCAACATGGGAAGTTCTTCTGCTGATCTTTCCTGGGATCACTTACATGCTTCCAGTCCCCTGACGGCTAGCCTGGTGTGGGGACAAGGTGGCATACCCACAGGTCTTGCTGTGTCGACTGGCTGTTAGCCGGGCTCCTTGGTTTTCCTCCAGTTGGCTTCTCATCTTCCGTCAGACTTGACCAAACTTCCCTTTATTGGGATTTCAGGGTTCCAAGTCAGGCCAAAGCTGCACCATCCATGAAGACCTGGACTTGAGAATCCACCCAATTTCCCTTCTGCCACATTGTAACAGGCAAAACAACTCACACAGCAAGAGAAGCGGGTAGTAAATGGACTTCACGTCTTGATACGAGCAGTGACGGTGCCACATGACACGGGTGCTGGGCACCAAAAGCCGGGGTTCACCGGGAGTCACAGTCGATCCCACCATGCCGCTCCTCCAGAGCACCTCTGCAAGCGCATGAAATCATTACCTTTCCCTTAGCTATAAGCGTCTGGACCAGTGACCCGGTTGCCCCTGATTCATTCTGCTGCTCAGAAAGTTTTGCTCATGGACTCCAAGAGATCTAACAAGAGTTTTAGGTAAGTGACAGGAATAAAGTGACATTTAGTCCTACTTAACTTCTTATTCTTGAATTCCCTCAATCTTTTCTTTCGAACCCTCTTTGCCCAAATTTGCAAGAGGTGACTTTCTGTGGCTATGAGAACATCCCCTCCTAGCTCACCCGATATGCAGGCACTAACACCAAGAGCAGTGACACCCATCACCCATGACGTGGCACTTCCTTCTCATGCATTACCTGTGTTCCACGACTCCATAAAATATACAATAGAATTATACTCAAGAATATGAGATTTAGAAGCATTAAGAAGTCAGGGTGTAAATCTGGGCTTGTCCTTACTCAAAAGTCTGTGTTCTCTCCACTTCCCCTAAGGGATTCTACAGAAGTCTCTTGGATTGTAAAGAAAGAGGGTGGGGAAAGGATATGGCCGAAGAATAAATACTTTCTGAGCACCTGCAAGCATCAGACAGAAGGAGTACAGAGTTTTAGGAGAATGTCCAATCTGGCTGCAGTCTTCGCACTCATTTTTCTTGCTTACTTTTTTGGCTCTTCTGTGCTTCGAAATCCAAACCTTTCCCTACAGTGTCACATATAGTTGTTGATTTATGTTTATTTCTCATTCTGAATGCAGAAAACTCAGAGCTTAAAATCGGTATAATACTTTTTCCTCTTCATCTTTTTCTACTTAATTTTATTTTCCTGATCATTTAACTTATTTAAATTTAGCATGGGTATCTAAATTTAGGATCAGTGGCTATGACAACATAAAAGTGATAGTTCAGCCTTCTGGGCCTTCATTTTATTGTTGTCTCTATTTTTTTAAATCAGTATAATTAGGTGCTTAGCTCATCTAAGATGCCTTCAGGGGCTAGGTTGTTATTTCCTACTTCTGTGAGTAGGAATGAGGAAGGGGACAGGCAGTCTGTGCACAGGGCCAGTGGCAAGTTAGTGAACAATATGTCACCACAAGGAAAAAAGAAGGGAATAAACAGTCCAGAGGGCATTTTTCTTTTCCCTTTCAGTACAAAAATGAAGAAATCTTTCAGGCAGCTGTGGTATCAGCACCTGAATCTGTGTGGATCTGCTGTTATGTTCACTCAAGTTCATAAAAGTCACACATATCATTTTTCAAAAGGCACAGACGAGAAAGTATTGTAAACTGATAACCCTTTCAGGAATTCCACCTTAGACCCAAAATTCAAGAGAAAGCCAAGTGAGGATTTGTGCAATTCTCCAGTGGATTTTGATTTGAATAGTCAGACTCTTCCTAACTGGATTATTTCAGTCGTTAAATTGAGCACATGAAAAAGGAGAAGAGGAATGAGCTATGAAACCTCTTTGTTCAATGCTGGACACTGACTGCAGAATATTCTCATGCAAAGAGTATTAGGAAATAGCATGAATTCCATCTCCATCTCCATTTCTATCCAGTGGTTCCTGCTATGGAGATCTTAATTGGAGAACAGTCCAGAACAGTGGAAGAAATACAATTAGGATCACTGCAGCGGGAACCCTAGAGATGGAGATGAAATTCACATTTTTGCCCAGTATTCTTTGCATAGTAGAAAGCTGATTTTTCTACATAAGTGTATCAATTAACCATATTACTTTTCATGTGTAAACACTCTCAACATCATAAAAATTGAAGAGGAAAATATTAATCTTAAATTGTCTCATGAAAGCCAAAGTTTTTTTATTGTCCTGCATAAAATCTATCTATAGGTAAAGGAAAGCTAACTGATAGTAGAAATGAGAAAAGCTAAAGTCATTTCTACCTTATAGTATTTCTACACTGTTGTTATTAAATATTGGTCTGTCCTCTTTTAATAAATAAGAGTCTGGCAGTTCCATCTTATTGAGAACCATGGAGTTATTTACAAAGGAGGAGATGTCTTGAAGCATGAGCAGGCTACCTATAGAAGCCTGGAAAATGGGAACATATTTTATAATGGAAAAAGGAAACAATGATATAAACATCTCATGGGTCCCAAGGAAAGGACATGCTGTGTATATAGTCCCTTTTGCCTATTTCCCTGTCTGGAACCCTATGTGTTTTTCTTCTGTTTCATTTTGCGTGTTGATTTTATTTTTGTCCTTAGAATGCCTCTTTTCTCAGATGCTGATTAGAGTCTTTGAAAGTTAATTTAAAATTTTCATAAGAGAATCTGATGGGTGCAGTTTGGGCCAGATTTCTACTCTTAGTCCAAATAAGTGGATAGGGTCACATGACCTGATGTCCCTCCAGCAGGGCTTATGGAGGAGGATGGTCAGAGGGAAAACTGGGGGCATACTTTTTCTAAAGGGAGCATCAAGTAGGAAGGAAATAATTGATAGAGAGCATAATTGATATTTCTGGTACATTCCACCTATTTGTTTTTCCAGGTGCATATGTAGTTACATAGTATACAGCCATTGCTGAATAATAAAACTATTCTAAAACATACAGTCTAAAACAAAATTATTTTTCATGTGTCCCTGAGTCAGCTGGGAAATTCTGCTGTTCTGGGCTGGGCTTGGCTGATCTTACCTGGGCTCCTTCATGCGGCAGCTGTCAGATGTCAAGTTGTCTGGGAGCTTGCTGGTCTAGGGTAGTCTCAGTGGGTCAGCTCTCTCCCATGCAGCCCCTCAGCCTCCTGCAGACTACCTGAGCTTTTGCTCATGGTGGACTGAGGTAAAGAAATGAAGCCTCTTGGGGTCTAGTATCAGAACTGGCATGATATTGCTTGTAATTATTCTACCAGCCAGAGCACGTCTCAAGGCCAAGCCTATATCCAGGTTGGAGAAACAGACTCCCCTTTGTGAGAGGAACTTCAAAGTTGCATTGCAAAGGGAATGTTTAGAGGGAGGCCATGAATCCGTGTCCGCAATGCAACATCTTTCTCATGTGCATCGTTATTTATCCCTCCTACTTACCATGAAACCCTACCTACTCTCTCATTTCGTCTATTTCTCGTTCAGAGAGGCCATGTCTTCTTGGACCCTTTTCAGGATGCTAAAGATTGTCTAGTTAGTTTTCTATTTTCATCGTTCCTAAACTCATTTTCAGTCGCATGGTTCTCATCTTCAGGGTGATAATGCTTTTAGTTCATCCTCCAGTATTCATACTTACACTTTGTATTTTTTCTTTTTATTTGTTTAAAATAATCAGGAAGAGCAGAGACTTTTGATTTAGACCTCCTGGGTATAAATTATAGTTTCATCATTTACTGCCCTATAACTTGGGCAAATTACTTCTTTGCCTTGTTCTCCTCATCAGAGAAATGAGGACAATCATACCCACTGCATAGGGTTTTTTAAGGATTAAATGATTCAGCATTTCTAAGTGGGACAAATAGTACTTATCACATAGTAACTGCTATTGTTTTCATCACTATCATCAATACATTTATTATTCATTCAATGAACAAGAATGTATCTGGACTCTGTATTCCGGTTGAATGGATTGACCTTTGCTTACCGTTTGTTTGCTAAACAAAACTTACCCTTAGATCTGCAGCTGATGAACTAGGTGATGTATTGACTGCTAGCATCTTTATGAACAATTACAATCCATCTTGGGCTGTGCCTTCTCCTGAGCTTTATTCGCAGGTCTGCACTGCCAGGGATTTAACATGTCATTGTCAGCCCTTGCTTCTCCCACTCCCTTCTCTATTATGAAGGGAGTTTTGAGTTTCAATTTCCAGAAGAACACACAGGATGAATGGGCTTAGAAGGGAGGGAAGAGAGAAGAGCATCAGCTACAGAGATTGTTGGTCAGTGGAGACTCTTCTCTGCCAGAGCCTGGAGGGTGTGTGGATCAGGTTTGCTATCTCTACTATCTCCCAATCTTTAGGGGCTGGTCCATTTCATGAGATGACATACACACACACAGGGCACCAATTGGTTAATATACTCAACCCTGTCTGACTTCCAATTATTGAAAATTCCTTCCAGACTCAAGCCTTAGGTTGTCTGTCAATCTTAGTTTATAAGGTCATAAATTTACATCTTTTCTGTCTTTATATGGTTCTTGTAGTGGGAGTTTGGGAGAAGCTTTGTACAAGACTTTCTAGACAGAGACCATTTTAAAACCAGAAACATTGTTCACCTAATTGCCAAGTTTATTTGCTTCTTGTTTTCACTCAACCTAAAAATTTGAATGTGAACATTATCCAGGAATAAATCCTCCTTAAACAAATATAGTATGTTATTGAATAAGAAGCAAATAGAATTTTAAACTAAGAATTCTAAGGTTTCCAGAAAACAAGTTACCCTCTTATAGAGTTTTCTTTTTTGGGGTAAGTGACTTGTGACCCCGAAATGAAAACAAACTCTAAGATGTCAGTGGTGATAGTTGGGTATTATTCTTGTTTAAGAATTTTGAATATTGTAGATATAAGACTCTTGTAGCACAAGTAATATTATTAAATATTTGCACATCTCTGAATTATGTTTTTTCTTTGGAGGTAGGGGGTGAGTCAATAAAACATGGAAAGATACATCTTCCTGACTGAAAAATAACATTTTAAAGTAGATATTTAGAACTTTGCAGTTTTTAGTTCCTAAATCTGTCACTTATCAGGGAATTGTTTTGTGTGTGGCTGGATGTAAATTATGAAGGAGTTTTATTTTATGATATTACATTTTTGCAAAATGTTATTTGACATGTTTCTTTGGAATGCTGTTTATTCTGACCCTGTCCTTATCAAAGTACCCAGAAAGAGGCAACTTTATAGAAAAAAACACATTTATAAAATATGTTCATAAGTTGTTTAACTTTAAAAAAAAGCAGACCACACAATAATTCCAACATTTTCATTTAAATATACAGCCTGGATTCCTACCTATTGACAGGTTACATGGTGGTTCTGGGTACCAGTATTTCCCCAGTTGCAAATGGATAAACCTGAGAAAATAGATTTATTGAGATGTGTATATTTGTTAAATCTGGCTCTCAGAAACTTGACCATTTTCAGGCTGGTAAACAAATGCTAATTAGTTGAGTCCATCCAAATTTAGGAAATAATACGGATGTATTTAAAAAAATCAACCACATATAAAGGTGACTAAAACAACACTATCATCAAAGCAAAAACATAGCAACCACCGTTGAAATTCGACTGGTTGAAAAATAAGCCCCAATGTTTTTATGACTTTGTTCAACATTATAAAGAACACTTTAATTATACATACTGTGCCATACGCAAGTTTACAGAATTCCATCTCTGAAACTGAATTGGACAGGATCTAACAGATTCATTTCTGAATCGGTAGAATTGTGTATGTTTACCTGTAATGAAAATGATTGAACCAGTTTTGAGTTTTGAAAAGTGTATTAATTTATTTACCGATTTCATTAATATTTTCTGTGCAAGTACAATGCTCATTATACTATTTCGTGTGAGCCTCTTCAATCAGATCCCTATTAGGTGTGGTTAATATGCTCCTCTGCTTTCTCACATTCAGAAAAATGCCAATCCATCTTTGTGTACTTCCACACCTTCTCTTCTTCTCAAATAGACTTGTATCTATCTGTCCCTTTTGTAACAATTATATTTAAAGTATGTCTTCTGTTCGAACTACCATTAATTTCTTGCCTGTTTACTACTTTAATTCTGACTCCATGGTGTTACTCCTCATGTCTTCTGTGAATTATCCTCAATTCCTGAGATAGAGCACAGCTTTGAAAGTGTTTTTTGGATCCTATTCTGGTATGCAGACTTTTTTTTTTTGACACAGTGGTAGTATTTTCTGAACTAGGAAAAAAAGGCATTTACATAGTTTGGCAACCATAGTGTATTTCTGGGAACAATAGGCGAGCATATCTGAAACGGGAATGTGTTGGGAAATCTATACTATGTACTCACCATAATTACAGGGTTTGGTCAAAAAGACCAAAGCAATCAACTGACCAGTGGGCTTGTAAACCATCATATTATTTGCATTGGTTTTCTGCTTGGAATCTGGTGATAGAGGCTCTAGGTCCTGGAAGAACTATCATTTAACATGAACTCAATTTTAGAACAAAAGTAAGTTTTTAATAAATAATTTAAAACTGTAGAAATACTTCAACTGCTCTTCCTTTTTAAAAAATTTCATCTAGCCAGTTATTGTGTACCTAACCATGTTCTGCGTAATTTGCTAGGTGCTGAAGCTTTGATGATGTATAAAACAGACATCATTCCTTCCCTAAAGAAGGCCCTAAATTACCCTGTGTCATTTAAAGTCTCTGGGCCCAAATTTCTTATTGGGAAAATGGGTGAAAAATAGTCTCTGCATTCCATACTCTTCATGAAATTATAAGTCTATGAACACATATTTTAAAGATGATTTATTGGAAGTGAGAGAGTTAAATTGTAAAAGGCAATAATTGGGACTTAATGATTTGCACCAGAAGGGAAACAGGTAAAAGAGTATCTATCATTTTGACAGATGTAAAATTGAACCACCAATCTAAAAAAAAATGCTAAGAATTTGATAAAACAAAGAAAAATGCTGAATCAAATTTCTCCTGGATAAGAGATGAAGTCAGCTTTAGGTCATTCAGAGTCTCTTCTCTAGAAATAGAAATCACTTGAAACCACATAGACTAATAGAGTCCACAGCTAGTGTTTGTTCTCTGCTCTTCTTGGTGACATTAGAACTAATGTTTCTTGAATAATATAATGCCTTTGTTACCCTTGCTCTTTTCTCCATCCAAACCATCCATAGAAACCATTAGCTATTTGATGGAAGACTTGAACACCATCCTTATGGAGAAAGTTTCTCCAAGATCTTGGCTCAATGAACTGCTGCCTACCTACTGAGTTTCTGACCATCACACAAATCAAGAGATAAGAACATGAACATATTTTAATCAAAGGCATGTACATTTCAACCTAAAATACAGAATCCAAGTTAACTGATTCATAAAGAATAACATTTTTACACACAACCAGGCACACAAACACCGCAAAAACTTGCTGTGACTCCTACTTTGGAGACTTTAATTATGTCACTTATGTAACTATTATTAAATTTTCAAATCATGGAGAGGTGGGGCCATTATGGTGTTCAATGGCCGTATGAAGCTAAGCCTCTTTAAGTTACAAAATAACAAAATAGAGACAATTTATAATAGGACAATGGGATGATGATTTTGGTCCAGAAATTGACACGGTTTCTCTTGGAAAATGGTGAAAAAAATAATGTAATTCTGATGTGGACCATAATATGCTAGATGAATTATTCTGCATAAAAGCAATACTAGTTAGATAAATTAATATAACAATTGCATTTGAGTGTCTCACTGTTTTCATTTGTGTTTCTGGAAGGGAGATGGCGCCATCTGATATTTTTGCTGTGGGAGGAAATTTGCTTTTTCTTCCCATGCCTCTTCCATATGCCTGGGGAGGAGGACATTTCACTTTCATGAGGATCGGACTTCAAGTGTGTAGGGCAAAGTGTGCATCATAAAATATGCCATGACTTAATTGATTAGTGAGGTGGTCTTTTCTAGTCCTAGGCCAAAAATAAAAAGCTCAGAATAATAAATCCTGCATAACATAATGCATCAACAGCTCCATCCCTTAATAACAAAACCAAACTTTTATATCTTAGAAAGATGATGTGAGAAAGTGTTTATCTCTTGTATTTTATCATAAATCTTTTCATCTCTATTTGAGCTAATGATGTTGAATGCATAGTTAACTGCAAAGTACAGATTATCAATGGGTTTTATTGAAATCAGTGATGTTAATCTACTTTCTGTTCAGTTTGAGTCAAAGTTGTTAATTAGGAGCCAAATGGGCCAATTTAAATTTCCTTTCCCTTTTTCCATTTTCCGCTTTCTAGAAAACAAATAACCATGCATTTAGGCAAAAGGTTAAGAATTAAAGTAAAGGGCTTTGCTGTTTCAGAGACTAGAGTCTTAAGATCTTAAATTAGCAAAAAATGAATTACCTCCCTAATGTTTCAATGAATATTAAGTTTTTAAGCCCCCTTAAAATAGAAACAACAAAATGAAAGGTAAAAATCAAGAGAATTTAGCTCCAATTTTCCAGAAAATTTCATTATTTTTCATCTTCCATATATATGCCATATTCGATGCTTTAATTTTAGGTTAAATATATTTTTGTAATTTCCCATTTAATCTGTTCCAAATAGTTACAGTGTATAGGTCTTCTTAGCTAATTGCCTTTCTTGATTCCCTTTCAGATTTTCAAGCAATGTTTACAATTAATCACATTTCTTTGCTGTCACTTGTTTGTTCTACTTCTTTGCTTTTAATACCCCTTCCTTAGATGTCTCTGCCAAGAACTGCATCATATTGACACCAGCTTAGGGCTCATGAATGCGAGCTGGTTTTCCAACCCATTAGTGCCCTCCGCCAGTCAAGTGTTGGACTGCTAGAAATGAAGAAGCAGAACTTTGGTTTACATACGTTGACATGCACAACTCAGTTGCACCCGTTAGGAGAGTAGCTGCTTAGCTCATGATGAGTGAATAGGTCATCCGACAAGAAATAGAAAACACAGGAATGGGCCCTCAATGGGAGCAGGGTAGCAAGGTGCTGACAGCTTAATGAATGACTTGTCTGTTACGACAGTAGGACACCTTGCAATGCCAAGAGCAAATATTTGAAAGAATATACAATGCAGGAAATGTATGTATGTTCTATATATAGGACACTTAGATGGGCTGTATCACTAACAGATGGGCAGAGTTGGAGAAATCTTATTTTATAATGTGCAACATCACCCTTGTCAGATGCACTTTGAGATTCAGAGATTAATGGAGCATGACAGAGTGAAATGGGAATTCCACTGAAGGTACTGAGGGGCTGGGGGCCTTCAGGACAGATGAGCTCAACATAGAATATTGCCCATATTTTTTACAGGTCTAGCTCTGAGCTCATTTATAATTTAATCAGATTTAGCTCCAGACACCATGTCAGATGAAATGGGTAAGCAGACAATGTTGTGAGATGCCTTTGGATAAAATTAGATCGTGAAGCCATGGCTGAGGAACCAAATGATCAGATGAATAAGAGGTTTACTTCCTCTCTCTGAATGAAGAGATTGCCTACATCAGTGTTGAAGAGCAATGAGATGGATGAACTTGTAAAAACTATTCTGTTTAAATGGACTCACTTTATGGGTATAACTCATAATTTTGAATGAAATCAGCATAGATAGAACAGTGACAGGTCCTCAAATAGATTCTGACCCCCTCAGTCATCCCCTCCTGCATGCACTCTGGTTAATACGTTTGTTAACCTTAGTGTGTAATTGTGGAGACAAAGAATTAGATCCCCAACTAGAGGTTAATGGCCATTTTAGCATCTCATTGGTTAAAAGGGTATGCACCACAGATATGGACTATGATATTTCCTACTGAGGAATTACAGAGGGGGTTCGGCAGCCTATTATTATCTGAAGCCCCAAGATATCCATACTACTGCAGTTTGTGCTAATTCATTAGCCAGGTTACACCATAGAGGATCTCCCTCTTGCCTCATCGTTATATGTATTCATTCCTGTTTGCTATTTATCAGTTGTGTTGGCAAATGGCTCAGTCCCGTGCTTCACTGAATGCTCTAGTAAATGGCATACTGCCTTCAGAAATGTTCTGCGTCAAAACCCTAAAACTCTACAGATTGCTGTTCACAGCTTTCCATTCATTCTCTGGCAACTGTCCCAAAAAACATGGGCTTCTCAGTGCCTTGCTGAGGACACATTTCTTCCTAGCCACAAAACAATTCTGTAGAAATAAAGGGTCCCACGCAATAGGAACTCACATGAAATTGGCAAAATGTAGGTGTCGCACAGCTGTTAGATCAGCCTTCTCTGTGTAGCCAGGTCTCAACATCTGGTGCAAACCACTTGGCTGAGGCCTCAGAACACTTATCTGGATATCAGATCATCAGAGCACTGTCACTTGACCACATGAATTGACCGAATTCAGTTTGGGAGCTTAACATCATTGGAACATGGCTGCTTAGAATTGTTGCAAAAAAATACGTCCCTTTAGTGCAGGCTAAGTGGTCTGTTAAATGTCTATTTTTCTCAGTTTTTCAATATGTTTTAATATATGACTCACATAAACTATTTATATAACTGAGCATTTAATTAAGCATAAAGTGAATTTTATGTGAAAACTATGCTTCTGTCTTCCTTACAGACTATGAACTTCATCTTTCCCCAGAAACAGCTCTTCTTTCTGCTGCACTCCTTCAGAGCTCCCATACTGGGGCCATCCTGGGCTCTTCACTCCACTGTCTCTGTGCATTTAATGATCAGACTCTGAACACTGCCGATTATGTATAACTACTACTCCTTAAACACATCCTTTCATTTCCATTCCCTCTGTCCTTATCTCCAGTCAGGTCTTCCTCTTCAGTGAGTTCAACTAACACTGCATATGGTAGCTTCATTTAAGCACACTTAGAACCTTCACTGGAGAAAAATGTGGAGAAGTCTCTTTGGCAATTAAGCTGGATGAGGACTTAAGCCAAATGTATGTGAACTTGACGGTGGGGGAGAGTTTGGGATGATGGCACACCCCTATGGGTACATGTTGGTTTTTACAAGATGGTAGCAGCTTGGTGCTAGGAATGGAGGAATGTGAGCGTCACCCAAAAGTGGATCCCTACAGGGTCCCCATCTACTAAATAGTTGTCAATTACTCTAATATTGTGGCTTCTTTTCATTTGTCTGAAAACTCTGAGATTTGCTAAAAGTCTCAGCCCGAAAGGAAAATAAAAGTACATGAACACGGTAAATGACCGGCAGTGCATTTTGTAACACTTAAGAGAGGAAAAGATACAAAAAGTTCATCCGAGTCAATAAGGGAAACCAAATATTCCAGCAGAAATGTAGTCAAGGGACGTGACCAATAGCCCCTAGAGGTTTAAAGACAAATTCAAGTTAAATATGACATGTTCAGAGTTAAAATGAAAACCATAACAATTTTTAAATAAATTATTTCAGTAAGGACAAGAAAGTACAATAGTGTGGGAATGTGGTCAGCTATCCCCACATACATTTATAAAGGAAGTATAAACCTTTATAAATTAAAATTTGTCAAAAGTTACCAAACTTTAGATAGGTGTATTTTGATACAGAATTCCATTCTTACAAACTTGCTTATAGATTAGATGTGTGTGAAAACTTACGTATAGGAATGTGTTTGTATCATTGCTTATGAAGGCAAAGGACCAAGAAATACTGTGAAAATGTAGAAAAAGAGGACTGGTAAATAACTAACGGTAACACGTTTTCCTGAAATAACATGGAGGTATTGCTGTCAGAAAAGGCTGAGGAAAATCTACATATACCAACATCGACTGGCTTCCAAGGTAAAGTGAAAAATGCAAAGTGAAGAATAGCATATATAAAATTCTTCGTATGAAAAAAGGAAGTTATAGAAATGTTGGCATATGTCCATACAATCTATAGATTTTTTTACATAAAAACTTGGTAATAATGATTGTTTTTATTTCCTAGGAATTAGGTACATTAGATTAGGAAATAAGAACCAAAAGGCATTGACAGAAAGAAAACATGAGTTTCACTGAATACTTATTTGTTCTCTCTTGGTTTTTCAATTTTGCATGAATTAATATTTTCAAAATTAAAATATATGTGTAATGTATATATATGATATTCTATGTATACTTATATAATATATACTTATTACATAAAATCACATATACCTTTATTAAAAAGTAAAGAAAATATGTATAAAGTTAAAAACTGTCAGCCTTTTCCATGGTGTCATTTAGAGATATAATGACATGAGGCCATGCTGGGAATATCAAAGTATAAGGAAAAGAGTCAGAAGAAGTGGAAAGAGTTCCAGTCACAAAAGAGAGAACAGGAGGCAGAATAGAAACAGGACATCCTAGTCACATGGTGGTTGAGATGGCAAATTATAACCAGATAAGTTTATGGAATATGGTAGCTTCTTATTTAAGAAGTATTTCTTAGAAACCCTAGTGGGAGAAAAACTTGATAAAAATCTGTTTATTTTTTGCAGTTAATCTGGATGAAGACTGAAACCATCATTTACATGTAATCCTTGTATTTCATGCCCCATTTTATAGATGTTGTTGGTAACAGATAATATCCTAAAAACAGGAATTACGGCAAGCTCAAATAAGGCCTGCCCAATGGAGGTCATTTAAGAGTTTGGAGGGAACTTGGCTGGTTTGTTCCAGGTAATAAGTCACACGTTGTTATCTGGTTAATCTAGTTCTGTGGTGTTCCCTGTGCTCATGACCCTTTGTTGTTGTGTAAAGATGCAGCTATCTTGTTTTTCAAGACCCCAGATATCTTTACTTTCCCTTAAGGGCCTATGCTTCCTTAATGTGCTTGCCTGTCCAAATGTCTATTTCAAAACTTCCATTTCTTCAGGATTAAGTATTAAGGAGCATTAAGGAGAGAATGTAGAGAAACTACTGACATACAGCTCATTTGGAAAAATTCTTGTAGGGATTAGGAAAAAAAGAATCTGAGCAACAAGAGTAACAAAGGTTTAATATTGGGTAATTTTCTACTCCCCAAAACCCAGCCAGTGGGAAATTTACATTTAAAGGCAAATTGGTGTTTAATTGAAAGAAACTTAAGCTAGAGGAGTTGATTTGTTTTCTTGGTGGGAAGGGAATTTCTGTCCTTGATATATTCAGCCTCGCCTCTAAAAACCCTGATGGTAAAGAGATGAGAGGCTTTGATTCTTTGTTTTTATTTTTTGTTACTGATTTTGGTATTTTTTCCCCTTCCCTTCAGCTCTTTTCCTATTCAGATGGAAGATTTAGCCACTGATGGGTTTCTCCTATCCTGTTAGTTTCCTGCTTCGATCCAGTATTGCCTCATTATAAAAAGGTGAAACATAGAATTGTAAAAAGAGGGGCCCGCCCTTCATAAATATTACTGTCTTTTCACAGTGGCCTCATTCGCGACATGGCAGGAAGAGTCGGTTGAGCAAGTTGCCCACAGCTGGAGCGGGGAAGCCTCATTAGGATAAAACCATGTGGGACTTTTCAGGGTCCACTTTCCCGACCTGAGAACATGAAGTACTGTCGCAGATAACAGTTGGGGGTCTTCTATTTTTTTAGACTTTTACCACTTCCTTTAGTTTCAAATCTAGTTGGACCAAATGCACATGACAATTAGAAACACCATAGCATCCAGATAGTCAGCGAAGTTTCATGGTTATTATTAGAAGTCATGAGCCAAACGCACACTCTGCCTCTGTGTATCTCTTCCCTCCTTCATTCATTTTCTTATTCTGATGTGCTTACTTCCTCTTATCATGCTCCTTTTTACCCCATCCATGCACCCCCATTCACCTTCTAACCATAGCGCTGCACACTTTGGAACCCAATTCCATCATTCACTGTTGACCTTCATCTTCACGCTGTTGGAGAGAGTGAGCCTTCCACCTTCACTTAAACAGAAGCCTGGCAGCAACACTTCTCCCATCTTAGGCTGAGCATCTTTTAAGCTTCACAAACTGAGGGACTGGGAAGCACTGGGGCAATGTCCTAGCTCTCGCTACCCTCTTGAGGCCACCTGTATTACTTCTCCCTCTCCTCTATACCAGCTGCCCTAGGCCTTCACCACTTTCCCCAAGCCAGCTCTACCCATCTCTTTCATTAGATATCTTGCTATTTGCTTACTAACTTCTTCAGCTTCCTGCCCACTTCCCACAAAATGAATTGCATTTGTGCCCCTTTTCCTCAATTCTGGAAGGGGTGGGCTCGCTTCTGCACTATCAGACTAATACAAAACAACATCTTTGCTTCCATCCTGTTTCCTCCTGAGTTAGAGAAGACCTCAGGGACCCAGCTCCAGTATAGAGTGCCTCATTCCGAAATAATGTCTTCTCCTCCTTGGCCCTTTTACTTCTTTTAGCTTAAAAAAAGCAAACACATAAGAACAGAACAACAACAGTAAAACAAAAGGAAAAGAAAACTTCTTCAACTCTTTGATCTCCAACTTTTTGAGCCAGAAAGCGAGCGTTTTCCCTAGATTTCTCTGCTTGTTTAATCCTAACACCAGTTAATTATCTACTTCTACAAACCAGTAGGTCTCAAAGTTTAAGGACTTCTTACTTAACAAGGGATTTGCTCAGAAGCAGGGTCTGATTCCGTAGGTCTCAGGTGTGGCCAGATGGTCTGCATTTCTAGGGAGCTCCCAGGCTTCATTACTCCCTAGACTACCCCTCGTGTGGCAAAACTAGAAATGCTTCCAAAATACTTTA
This sequence comes from Smutsia gigantea, assembly GCA_032199065.1. Classification (NCBI taxonomy): domain Eukaryota; kingdom Metazoa; phylum Chordata; class Mammalia; order Pholidota; family Manidae; genus Smutsia; species Smutsia gigantea. The sequence goes on along the minus strand of JAVSCE010004017.1, from coordinate 148,973 downwards.
TGAGATTTCAAGAGCAAATTTCAAAAGAATAGCATATGCTTATTTTTCATAGTTTGTATCCAATTGCTTTGAGAGAATATTCTAATCTTAACATTGATAATTCGTCACCATCGTTGTCCTGATGGCCCACTAGGTGCCATAGTAAGCGTCTTTACCTGCATTATGTTACTGATCTTTACAATACTAATAACAATATAGAGGAGGGAACTGAAGTTTCAGAAGGTCAAAGAATTTGCTTGTGGGCTAAACTGACAAAAAAGAAATGTTTTCAATAATGAGAATTCATGCATCTTGAACTACTTTGAATTTATACTCCACTTCCCATTTTATTCATTATCTTACTTTCCTATCCTATTTTACCCCTCTCCACTACCATGACATGGTGTTAGAAAGTAACTCTTTTTGTCTTTAGGGAGAAAAAAAATATTCTCAATTTCTCTGCAGAATACAAATACAGGGAACAAAGCATTTAACTAGTCAATGGGCTAATCAATGAAAATGAAATTTGGATCTGAGGTCAGACTGATTAGGTTTGAGTCATGACTTTGCCTCCTAATGTGTGATAAAATTACTTAACATCACTGCAATTCAATTTTCAAAGAAGTCAGAGAAATAATAAGATCTTGCTCACAGATTGTGGAGAAGATGAAATAAGACCTCTAAAACACTTACAAAATATGCGAGCATATGTCAAGTGATTCATGTATTTCAATAATTAGTATTACTATTATTGCTATTACTATTATTATTTTATTATTATTACTATGGCTTTAAAAAACTGTGTTCCCGTGATGATGACTATGATTACCCTACTGAGACTGGGCGAGAGGATTCAGCCAAATGAGCTATCATTTTGGGTTATTAGACCTGTCCACACACTGAGACTGCAAAAATCCCCTGATATGTGAAATTCTACAGACCAGTTTCTCCCCCATCTGTAATCCTCTCCAAGAAGATAGAGAAGTTAATGAATTAGTTTGATCTATCTCCTTAAGCTTTACTGTCATCAGCAAATTACCCCCAAGAATATGACAAATTGACTTTACAAATTAGAAATCATGTCCTAAAATTACTTCCTTCCTCCCTCCATTCTCTTATTTCACAAACTTGCAAATCTACTATCAATCAATGTAGCTCTGTCAGACAAAATTTAATCAGGCATTTCTTATACAGAATTATGCATAAAACACTTTTTAGTAGGATTTCTAGTTTTGTTTTCTAGGATTATCCAGTGACTTCAACTGTAACAATTAAAGAAAAAAAACCTGATCATCCTACCAACAAAAGATTAATATCTGATTAGAATCACTGATATTTTGAATCTCTGTGATTCTTGTGGATTTCATTTGCTGACTTGCCTGAATTGATATAATCGACCAACTAATGTTTGTTTTTCTACCTGACTATATAAAAATTTATATATGTGCAAGAATTTATTACTTACAAAGTTAAAAATCTTAGTGAAGTTTCTATTAGCAAAGCTGAAAGGTGTCTTCTTTATACTGACACATTAAAACAAGTGAATATTTTCTTCTACCAATGATACATTTGTAAAGCTGAGGTTGACCTTGAAGATAATGAAATAAAAGAGGAAAATGTTTTTCATTTATGGAGCCTGAGAAAGTTAAGTGTCTTGTCCACTATCATGGAGAGGCAGGACAGAAATGGTAGATGAGTGTTTCACTATAATACCACCACTTCTGAATGAATGCCAACATTTAATTTGACTTCATTTTAGCTACCACCCACAATTTGGAATAAAATCAACCTAGCAAAGGAAGGCATAATTACCACTGTCATTTGATTTTAATAAAAATGTGGTTTATATTATTGTTTTGGCAGGCTGCATTTTGTGTATAGCTTCCTTAGTTCACTTAAAGCTGCCTATACAATTAACTGGCATGAGAAATAGAACTATCGCTGCCCTTCCATAGCCTATGTCTGCCCTCCCACTCAGATTTCAGATGTTCCTGCCTATGTACATTTGCTCTTCATGAACACAGTTACAAATGGAAGCTAAATCTATGTACATTGTAGAGCTGCCTCCCAAATCTAGAATCAGTTACGAAAGGAACTCTTGAGATGTAGGCAAGGAAGGGTTGCCTCAGAGAAACTGGTCAACATTTGAAAAAGAAGAAGCAGGCAACAGGGTCCTCTGGTCATTCTGCATAGCCAGGAGACTGTGGCTGCGACTGAATATTGTAAGTGCGTTCTCTGGAGGGATTAAACCAGATGTGCCTGGGAGACATTGGTCAACAATGAGGGCTTCCTGTGGAAGGTTAGATTCCCAGCTTTCTACTCCCCCACTTGCTCCTAGAATGCTGGCAGCAAGTTTCTATCCAGTAAATTGCCGTATAACAGAATGAAAAATAATAAAACAGGGAATGTTAGCATTTCAGTTAAGGTATAGATTGGGGTCAGTATATTTTGTCTATAAAAGGTCTGGTAGTGAATATGATAATCAGTGAGTCTTGGTGTTGTCCTGCTACTCCAATGCTGTGAAAGCATAAAAATCCATTCTCAGTGTGCTGGCTATAAAGAAGTAATGCTGCTGGCCAGATCTGGCTCAGATTTGAACTATAGTTTGCCAGCTCTTGGTATGGAGGATCACACATGCTTTTACAACAGCTACTACAAAAATATAAACAACAGATATCTATCTGTGAATGCACAGACATACGAAGGAATTAAATTCTACAGGAAGTTTACTTCCTGGGTGAGTAATGATCAAAAGCAGCTTCCTCCCCCGGGCTGTTGTCCACGACCAGGCACTGTTGGCAGAGTATTGTGGCAAGCAAAGGCATAGGGTCTTGCTTTGGTAGGGAGAAATCCATAGAGATTTTAACAGCCATGCAGACTGGCATGACATATTTGAATCTAGAGAAATCTTAAAATCAGAGCTGCTTCCCTCCACCCACTGGTCAACGACCACAAGATTTTTTTTAAGTGTGCAATGGAAAGATTGAAGGGTAAGGCTTCTGTTTGGCTAGAAATGCACTGAGAAATCTCCAGCTACAATATAAAACCATGAGAAATTGAGAAAAAAAAACAGTGAAGAGAGACTGCCCTACATTGACTCAGATGATGCAATCTGCTAGCAGGACTTTGAAATAACCAATATAAGTATGTTAATAAAAGAAAAAATATATACAAAATGAAGGAAAAGATGTATTGAAGTTTCAATAGTGAAAAGGAATCCTTTAAAAAGAAAAAGTCATTTCAAATGGAAACTCTACAACTGAGAAATACCATCCTTAAATTGTTTATAGAATTCACTTAACAAAAGGCTAGACATTGCATGAAAAAGGATCAGTGAACTTAAGCAGATAAGTAGAGATGATCCAAACTGAAGAACAAGGAGAAAAATGTATTAAGAAAAAAACAGAACCAAATGTGAGATACATAGGATAATAAACAGTGTAGTAGACATGTAATGGAAGATAAAAAGGAAACAAAAGGAAGCAAGAGCTATAAAGAAGAAAACAAATCCTACCATTTGCAACAACATGGATGGAGCTAGAGGGTATTATGCTCAGTGAAATAAGCCAGGCAGAGAAAGACAAGTACCAAATAATTTCACTCATCTGTGGTGTATAAGAACAAAGAAAAAACTGAAGGAACAAAACAGCAGCAGACTCACAGAACCCAAGAATGGACTAACAGTTACCAAAGGGAAAAGAACTGGGGAAGATGGGTGGGAAGGGAGGGATAAGGGGGAAAAGGGGGTATTACAATTAGCACACATAATGTAGCGGGGGCGGGGGGGTTGTATATGGGGAAGCAGTATAGCACAGAGAAGACAAGTAGTGATTCTATAGCATCTTACTATGCTGATGGACAGTGACTGTAATGGTATATGTGGTGGGGACTTGATAATAGGGGGAGTCTAGTAACTATAATGTTGCTCATATAATTGTACATTAATAATAGCAAAAAAAAATTGACTTTGGTAAAGAATTTTCCAAAACTGATCTAAGTCTTCAACCCAAAGATCCAAGAAGGTTAGTGAAGATCAAGCATTATGCAATACAAACAAAACAAAAACACCTAGGTGTATCATTATAAAATGGCTGGAAAAACAATCTTCAAACAAAGCACCATAGAACAAGCGTATTGCATTCCTGGAAACAACCATAATATTGACCCTAAGCTGCTCAGCAGATAGAATGAAAGCAGGAAGACATGGAGTAACATCTTCAAGGTGTTGTAACAAAACAAAACCAACAACCCCCCTGCCGTTCTAGAATTATATACCAAAGAAAGTCCCTAAAAATGATGGTGAATGGGGACATTTTCAGACAAATAGAAACTGAGAGAAACAGAAGTCCCCCAGATGTGATTCTGCTTTTCTCTGAGAATGGCTCACTCGCCATTCATGAAGGTTTCTAAATTTGTAGTACTAAAAGATATTTGTTCCAAAAGGTATTTTTCATTGAAGGAGAAGGTTGTTAGGAAAGGGCAAAACTAATATAAGGTAATGAGATGAGGAAATCTGAAAAAAAGATGGAGTAGTGACAAAGCTGGATGATTAGAAGTAGACATTTTTATGAAGCTGAATGTTTATTCTTGAAATACTGCACATCTTGTCCAATATTCTAAATCAGGCTCATAATGAAATTTCTGATTTGATTGTGAATTCTATTGTGTAACTCTTAGCTTCCTATTTACCCACTAAATGAAAAAAAACCAAGCAAGTATTTTGACCACTTTGTATTCACATGGACTTCATTCATCAAAAACATCTGGGTTGTTTAGGGAAATTTGTGTTCTTTGGGTAGAATTAACCAGGTAATTGTCTCTATCACAGCACCTGACCAGTCTAAATCTGACCTCAATCTTGACTTGATGTTTCTTAGTCTCTTTCCAAACCGTCACTCACTGCACAGACCATTTTAAGATATGTTAAATGTTTTTCACTCTTTACAATGTCTACTCATCCCACCTAGGAGAAGCTAGGTAAGGCAGCTCAGTGAGAGACAGGAAAGAGGTGGGAACTAAGACAACCGTACTTTGGAACTCCAGAGGCAGTTTAGGGAACAGTTCCTGGAGTCACTTCTTATTTTACACTGGTGGCTTTTCTGGTAAAAGAATCATACTGGTTCGATCTTCTCTAGCAGAAGGTAACTGTCTGGAGTTGATCGCTTTCAGTTCAGAAAAGAATTGTCAGCAATTCCCAACCACTCATAAAAATTTTATGGAGGATGAATATTACCTCACAAGCCTGACTAAAGATTCTAATACTAACCTGAAAAAGGGCTCTTCCTCCCTAATGAGAGCTAGTTGACTGTTAGATACCCCAGCCTGGCTTTTGCTCCAGTTTACATGAATTCTTATAAGAAGTCAATGACTGGAGGTCATTCCCTGCTTTTAGTTTATGCAAGAGTGGTTGGTTTTGCAGGATGTAACCCAACAGCTATGTGGCTCTCCTCACTGCTCTGCATGGTCACATCAACCCCCACCCTTGTGTGATGACATAGATATCATCTACCAAAGATGCCCACACCTGCTCCCCAGGAGAGAAGAAATGCCCTCTATCTGGGCAGTCCCCAGCTACAAGCTTGTCTTATCTTCACACACCACCATCCTGACCCTGGGGAACAAGGGCTATCGACAGTGCCGGGCACTGGTGAAGCCAGCATTCCCCTCTTGAGTTGATAACAGGGAGACGCATGAATTGGCCTTTTCAACCAACCTCATGGTGTCCAGCCAGAGCTTATCTCCAGTGTTAAGGAAGGAAAAGCTGAAGTTGGCTAAAAGCTTTTCTTTATTCTCTCTTCCCTTGATATCCTATAAGTCACCAGGGGAGCTGAATATTGCAAAATCCTGTCTTGAAACAGCAGGCTGATAAACTGAAAAATAAAAACAGATGTGGAGCAGAGAAGGCTTCTGGACATTTGTTTCTTGCTTTGGACTGGCTCATGTGCTGGGAGTCTTTAACCCTACTCCCACTCAGAAAAAAATCTAATATTTCCCCTGCTTCTGACTATTGCAATCCTTGGATGATTCACATCTTTGGATAATCACCTCTCCCACATTGAAGTCAAAATAAAGTGATGGGAAAATGAAAAATAAAAATAATAAGTGACATTTATTGCATGCGTTGTGCCAAACACTCTACAGGCAATATTTCATTTAAACAGGGAAGGGGCAGAAAGCTCACACTCTAGAGCCAGACGGCCTGGAGTCAAATCTAAGCTCTAGCTCTTACTAGCTGAGTGACCTGGAGCAAGCTATTCAATGCAGTTTTTTTTTTATTAAGGTGTCACTGATAACACACTCTTATGAAGGTTTCACATGAAAAACATTGTGGTAACTACATTCACCCATATTATCAAGTCCCCCCCATACCGCATTGAAGTCACTGTCCAACAGTGTAGTAAGATGCCACAGAGTCACTACTTGTCTCCTCTCTGCTATACTGTCTTCCCCATGACCCCACACACATACCATGTGTGCCAGTCATGATATCCCTCAATCCTGACCCTCCCCCACCTCTCCCCTTTGGTAACCGCTAGTCCCTTCTTGGAGTCTGTGAGTCTGCTATTTTGTTCCTTCAGTTTTGCTTCGTGTTATACTACACAAATGAGTGAAATCATTTGGTACTTGGCTTTCTCCGCCTGGCTTCTATCACTGAGCATAATACCCTCTAGCTCCATCCATGTTGTTGCAAATGGTAGGATTTGTTTCTTTCTTATAGCTGAATAGTATTCCATTGTATATATGTACCACATCTTCTTTATCCATTCATCTACTGATGGACACTTAGGTTGCTTCCATTTCTTGGCTATTGCAAAAAGTGCTGCAATAAACAGGGGTGCATATGTCTTTTTGAATCTGATATCTTATTTTCTTTGGGTAAATTCCTAGGAGTGGAATTCCTGGGTCAAATGGCATTTCTATTTTCAGTTTTTTGAGGAACCTCTCCGTATTGCTTTCCACAATGGTTGAACTAATTTACATTCCTACCAGCAGTGTAGGAGGGTTTTCCTTTCTCCACATCCTCACCAGCATTTGTTGTTCCTAGTCTTTTCGATGTTGGCCATCCTAACTGTGAGGTGATATCTCACTGTGGTTTTAATTTGCATTTCCCTGATAATTAGTGATGTGGAGCATCTTTTCATGTGCGTGTTGGCCATCTGAATTTCTTCTTTGGAGAATTGTCTGTTCATATCTTCTGCCCGTTTTTTAATCGGGTTATTTACTTTTTTGGGTGTTGAGGCATGTGAGTTCTTTGTATATTTTGGATGTTAACCCCTTGTCAGATATGTCATTACAAATATATTCTCCCATACTGTAGGATGCCTTTTTGTTCTGTTGATGGTGTCCTTTGCCATACAGAAACTTTTTAGGTTGATGTAGTCCCATGTGTTCATTTTTGCTTTTGTTTCCCTTGCTCAAGGAGATGCGTTCAGGAAGAAGTTGCTCATGTTTATAATCAGGAGATTTTGGCCTATGTTGTCTTCTAAGAGTTTTATGGTTTCACGACTTACATTCAGGTCTTTGATCCATTTCGAGTTTACTTTTGTGTATGGGGTTAAACAATAATCCAGTTTCATTCTCTTGCATGTAGCTGTCCAGTTTTGCCAACACCAGTTGTTGAAGAGGCTATCATTTCCCCATTGTATGTCCATGGCTCCTTTATCATATATTAACTGACCATATATGCTTAGGTTTATATCTGGACTCTCTAGTCTGTTCCATTGGTCTATGGTTCTGTTCTTGTGCCAGGACCAAATTGTCTTGATTACTGTGGCTTTGTAGTAGAGCTTGAAGTTGGGGTGCGTAATCCCCTCAGCTTAATCTTCCTTCTCAGGATTGCTTTGGCTATTCGGGGTCTTTTGTGGTTCCATGTGAATTTTAGAACTATTTGCTCTAGTTTGTTGAAGAATGCTGTTGGTATTTTGATAGGGATTGCATTGAATCTATAGATTGCTTTAGGCAGGATGGCCATTTTGACAATATTAATTCTTCCTATCCATGAGCATGGGATGTATTTCCATTTATTGGTATCTCCTTTAATTACTCTCATGAGTGTCTTGTAGTTTTCAGAGTATAAGTCTTTCACTTCCTTGGTTAGGTTTACTCCTAGGTATTTTATTCTTTTTGATGCAATTGTGAATGGAATTGTTTTTCTGATTTCTCTTTCTGCTAGTTCACTGTTAGTGTATAGGAATGCCACAGATTTCTGTGTATTAATTTTGTATTCTGCAACTTTGCTGAATTCAGTTATTAGTTCTAGTAGTTTTGGAGTGGATTCTTTAGGGTTCTCTGTACAATATCATGTTATCTGCAAACAGTGACAGTTTAAGTTCTTCCTTACCGATCTGGATGCATTTTATTTCTTTTTGTTGTCTGATCACCATGGTTAGGACCTCCAGAACTCTGTTGAATAAAAGATCCTTGTCTTGTTCCCAATCTTAAAGAAAAAGCTTTCAGCTTCTTGCTGTTAAGTATGATGTTGGCTATGGGTTTGTCTCAGTGAATTTTTGTTTCAGTTTCCTCATCTGTGCAATGGCAATTGTAATAATAGGGGTACCTACTTCTTTAAGAATTAATATTTGTAAATTGCTTGGAACAGTGTCTGGTGCATTATAAAACCTCAGTAAGTATAAACTATTAATCTTACTGCAATTCAATGAAATAGGTAGTCTTATGAAACCTCATGTTTCAAATATGACACAGAATTGGAATTGAATCCTTTGTCTGCTGGTTTCCATACCCCAAGAAGTGAACCAGGATGCCACACAGTATAACTCTCAAGGCAGAACCCTAATAGTGCCCCTTACCAATGTAGGACCATCACTGTGATTTCTCAATATGGGTGGACAAAGAATAGAATTCCAGCCCCAATCTCTGATGTTTTCCATTCATAGACTCGGCTTTGATTTCTCTAGGTTTCTCCCTCCTTTCTGCTTGCTTCGTGAAGGCACAGCTGCCCTTGTTGTCCTATGAGAGGGATCGGAACGCCATCAGCTTTGCAAAGAGACTAGTCTCTAGGTACCCTAAGGGCAAAAGAAATTAGCCCATCATGTGGATGGACTGGCTGGAGAGGGTGGATACTGCATCTTCACCCTGTTTCACTTGAGATTTATCACATGGGAGTTTATTGGCAACAAGTTTCAGAAGCCCCAACTTATAATGGGTGAAGTAGAAAGTGTTTATTATCTCACCTGATAAGAATTCCCAAGAGAGAGTATTTCCAGAGTTGGATAATTCAGGCACTGAAGGACCCTAATTCAGGAATGCTAGGATTTCCATCCTTTCTCTTAACCACTTTAGCATATATCCTGTTTTTCCCAGTCTTGTCCTCACATGGTGGTAAATGATAATTCACATTGCCCTAACCTGTGACGGCTGTCACATCACCCTCATGGTTAACTAAGCCCATGACCTCACGTACAGCCAGCTTGGACAAGTGACTCCTTTCTGACCACTGGTATATGAAAGTGCGCAGGCAGCTTCCAGAAGAGGTCTTTCTTTCTACCTTCCTCTATCCTTTTTACACCCGTTAGGGATGACAGTATGAAAATCCAGGGACAGCCTGGATGCAACATCAAAGGAGATCACTAAACTGCCTATGGTTACATAAAAGAAAATGACATTTTTATCTCATTTAAGCAACCACTACTTTGATTCTCTTCTATTTGCCTCCCAATAATACCCTAATGATAGGGTCCCTGCTAGTTTCCCCAATAACCCACATTCAACAGTGCGATAGGAATGATGGTTTAAGTATAAATCAGCCCATTTCAGTGTCCAGGGGCTGCCTTCATTGTCACTGCCCTGAATTACTTAGTCCTTGCCAACTTTTTATCCATGTCATATCCCTCTTCTATATACTTCATGCATTCCAGCACTTCCGACCTCTTTTGGTTCTGCAGAGGCAAACCACAAAGCAACAACAAAAATCTTGTCCCATTCTAGGGCCCAATGCTTCTTGTTCTGTTCCTCTGTCATCTCTTCCAGAAGAGCTTTAGCCAGTCACCTTTGTCTCATTCAGGATGGACCTCAGCTACCATCTCCTAACCACCCTTTCTAAAGGACCCTTCATTATCACTCATAGCACTGCTGTATTGGCTCAGAGGCTCTGAAATGTTCTTTTCTAGTTATTTGCTTACTTGTTTATTATATGCTTTCTACCATTAAAAGGCAAGCTCCTGGAAAGCGAAGACCTCATACACCTAGATGTATCAATCTTGTAAAAGCACAGTGCTACATAGTTTGTATTAATAGCTTGTCTGGATCCATTTTCATGGCATTCCATAAGCATTCAGATTGCTGGAGGGGGCCTGTCAGCTGGAGTCTTATCACCTAAATGATTTTGGAGTTCCCTCTACATGAAATGAAGATTTCCAATAGACCACACTTAAGTCACTCTAGTAATCAGAAACTAAGAGAAATTTTAAATAAAATTATAATGAAACTTAGAAGGATCAGGAAACAAAGCAGCTAACTGGGAGAATAAACATCCACAATGATGTCTAATTTGGTTGAAAATAACCAGGATCTCCTGCACTACGCTAGGAAAAGATTACTAAAGTTCTTGACTCCTGGTTTCATTTACAGTCTGACCTAAGGATGATTGTTAAAATGCTCTTAAGTTGGATGGAGACTTTCTAATAAATGTGTTGAGAATCTTAAGAGACTACAACTTCAAGTCAAAGTTGGAGAACTCTCCTGTATGTTTTCAGTTATCTTTAAAAATTAAAAACAGCTCTGCCTGCAGCACACTTGTCTTGCCTCAGTATGGAAACACTCCCAGCAAGCGTTTGCAGGAAGGCAGACTAATAATTAGCAAAGTGAGAATAAAAACTCAATTTTGACTTTATCTGCAATGACAATCCGTCAGTTCTACTGATTTTTAAAATCAATTTTATTATCAAAATACATTAAAAGTAACATAGTTTTTCAATGTTATCCTTCTTTATGTATTCATTCGACAATTGTTTTTTGTCCACAATCTGTGGGATGGGCAACATGGAACAGATAACGGGATGTTCAAAATGGAATGAAATGTTTTGCCTTGGAAATTTTGCATACCTACATTAAGTCACATAATTGTATAGATGTTCTCTGCCAGCTTTCTAATGTTTCAAGCCTGTTTTCACTCTATTATTTTCCTCTAAGCAGACTTAACCTTAGAAACCGAATAATGACATCCTTCCTAGAAGAAAAAAAAAAGTTTCCTCAAATTACTTCAGCGGACTTCCGTTGATGTTTTATTTTCAATAAACCTTGAGGCAAATAGCCACTTTTGAACTTTGCACTTTGCCCTCTGAGTTTCACAACCTGGCAAAAGATCAATACCAGAGTCAAAAGTGTCAGCAAAAATGAAAATGATATGCACAAATTGTTATTTATACAAGTCCCCTGATTTTGTTTACTGAGTTTAATATAAACTTTGTCTTTTGATTAAAAGCAAATGTTCAAGTTCTCTGTAGGGACCTGCTGTTCTAGATGATTACATCTTTTTTTTTTTTTTAAACTGCAAAGGGCAAGAATTAACTGAGAAAGGCAGATCCTTAGCAGGAATTCCTTTGGTATTAAATAGCAGATGATAATGACTAGACCATGTGGACTTGCGGAGTAGAAAACAGAAGGGAAGATCACAAAAGACATAATCCTTTACTTAAGAAGGTCTTCTAAAACATGTATCATTCAAAACAATTGCTATAATATACCAAAATTAATAAAAATTGTCCTCTTGAATTAGGTACTCTACTTCTTGAAATTTACCAAAATGAAATAATCAAAAGGACCACAAACCAGTATTTTCTTCACTGGTTATAGTACTTTATTCCACGTAGAAATAACAAAATTTAAAGTAAAATATAGGGAAATAGACAAATGATCATATTCATTTATTACAGAAGGTAAGTCCACTTAAAATATTTTATAGAATATTTAATTAAATGAGAAAATTTCCACTGCATACATGTATGTATAAAAAGCGAGATAAGAAAACTGCATATATAATATGAGTCACCATTTGTAAAATCGACAAATTACATGTAGATTAATATAAACAAATTAATTGGCCTATTTCTCTGGAGCTGGATCTACAGATAATTTTCATTTTCCTTATTAAGTTTCTTTATTTTTACTTTTTTCCTCAAGGAATATATATTGCTTTTATAATCAAGCAGTACTTGTCAAGATGGGTATTACAATGTTTAAATTTTTTTCTAGGCACACACACACAAAAAAAAACCTATTGAATTAATCAAGACCCTATATATTTTATGGAGCTTAAAGAGGCATGTGTTAATGAACTCCAAACTCATTTGTTTTGTGCTCCTTGGGGTTTTTTACCAAGAGAGTAAATCTTAACTATGCAATCCCAAGTCTTAATAAACATCTATAACAGATTCAGTCTTGGCTCTAGACCTTGCTAGGAATTTTAGGAGTTTGTAATTCTTGTCCTCAAGGAGTTTACAATCTTGCTAGGAAAACCAGACTTACTATTTGAAGTATTTACATAATAATTAATGGGCCCTCTGGTGGTCCTAACTGATTGTGTGGTCTTTCCTGAGTTTATTCCTCTTTTCATATGAAGTTAAAACTTAAGACAGTGGCTCGGACCTTGCGGAGTTAATTACGAAGAACATATACAGTAAAGCCACAGTTAACTTTATTACATTGTATTTAGAGCAGCTCCAATTAAGTCCACGAAAACATGAATGTGAATTATGTATATCTCCTATTTGATTTTACTTGTTAGGATATTCAAATAAAACCATCCAGATTACATCGTTTAGCATGTGTTTAGGTATTTCAATGAAGGCAAAATATTACATCAAATAAGGATTCAGTCTCAGACTAGAGCCAATTTAAGCATCACCCACTGTCAAATGTTTGGCTATTCATTTGTATCCATGACAGGAATGTTGTGACGCAGTGAACATAATGTCCTTTGTAAGAGACTTCTGTATCATGACGTCAGGTCCTGTGCTTCTGTATCATCTTCATATAAGTTCCAACTTAAAAACAAACCAGAACAAAAAACTGAATAGTGAAAAAAATGGACACAAAAATAAAAATTAGCTGAAAAAGTGATATCTGTTAGTAATTAAATATCACATTGGTTCCTTGGAGTTTAGTAGGCAAGAGATCATGTTTCACTCCTCTAATTTGTTCTTTTTACTGCCCACTATAGGAAACAAAGAATGGAACCAGTTCCCAGAGTTTCATCTTAATAAACTTACAGCATCCTTATCACTGAGATATTCATCCATTATCAACTTACTGATCAAAGATTGCAACTTCTCTGGTAACAAGGCCATGAAGAAATGTTTCAGAATAAAACCATCATAACTTTGAACTGGAATAGAAACAACTGTGGGTTGACCAGTTGTGTGGCTAGAGTATAACAAAGAATAATTGCTTAATGGTAGTTTCAGAATAAGATACCACACGTAACTCTGCACAGAATTTCAAAGGGAATAATAGTACACACACTTAGCAGCCTGTTATAAGTAGATGGGTGCCTTTATTTACTTAGTTCTCATATTTTATTTTCAGTTTACATATCTGTAGGGAAGTTTTACTGCCCCAGTATCATGACAATTAAAAAAGAGAAGTTTTTAAAGTTTCTATTTTTCTATCTAAAAAGCAATGAGTGTAATTATAAACATCCTCTGAAGATAAAATGTTCACTTCACGTGACTTCTAATTTACCTCTGCTTAAACAGAAGTCACTTCCTATACTAAACAATAAGTCAGTTGCAATACTAATGGTACAACTGAAAATTCACTTACTTTATTTTAAATGAAATGGGCAACTGAATATTCCCAAGAGTGACATTAATGCATCGCAAGCATTAGGTAGCTGGGCTGCCCAGGGAAAAGCTTTACAGCTTTCTCTGTGAACGCCTCACTTTTATAAACCAGAGTCCAGTGCTCCTTTCCTTCTAGAAACTGGCCAAAAATATATGCTATAGTCTAAAGAGAGTTCCGTATTTTCTTTTATTCCACTTATCATTTGCACCAACATCGGAAGAGTTTTAGGGTAAGAGAAAAAATGGAGTGCTGGAAATAAACCTTACACAAGAAAGCTCAAAGAGGGACCCGTGGAGTGTGCACTGCGAGGTTCCAACGAGCACTTCATTTTTCAGCGTTGCTTTTGTCTCTTACTAGTAAAGAAACTTGCTTATAAAATAAACCACACACACTGACGGAACTCACAATTGGAACATTTAAATGATTATTTGCTTCTCTTTCTACCAGCTTGTAAAACATTATTTTCTTATTCTTCCTTAAATGGCCTGTGCTAATTACATACCATGACCCTTGCCCTCCAAGTGCCTTCATTTATGGCAGCACATTCCTTTCCAGGGCAACACATTGGCCAGGTTTATAGGATGCGGCTACCAGCCTTTCACTCCTGACTTGTGCTCCCCTAGGTCATGAGTCTAACTCACCAAATACAATTTAGCAGAATAATTCATATTTTCAGTTGAGGTATGTGACTCACCTGACTCCCAAGGGGTAAATACACAATAATGTAGCTCATATCCCCCTTTGGAATACCACACATATCAATTAAGTACTTTTGTGATTTATTTTCCAGAAAGAGGGAAAGAGAAAAATAACATTTTAACCTAGGAATATATAGCTGAATTGTTATTGTGGAGCCATTTCTAGAGGGATTAGGTAAATGACTGTTGACTTAACAGTCTGCAGGCTGGATGTGATTCTAATATGTGCTATAGTCTAAAGAGTGATTCTAATCTGGCAACAAGTTTAGAAGATGGAAGCAAGATCCCATGTCAATATAAATACGTCCAAATACATTTCAAAATGTTTTGAAAATGATGATGTTCTTACCTTTTTTTCTTCAGATCTAATCAGAATTTGGAATTCTTTCAGCTACTATACATTCAGCAAATTGTTGAATTAAACACCACTTGATTTACAATAAGTATCTGAATAGTGGGATTGATTGAGACAAACTGACTTAACAGATAGAGATTGTTATTAGAACTGTGCAATTCAGTCATTTGGGAACAAACTCAACATTTCTATGCACAAGGGCATGCAGTTTAAATCATTATTTCTGTCACTCAAAGTTCTGACAGTTTTATCCCAATTATTTATTTATTTCAGATTAAACATTTTAAGGAAGTCCAACTATTCAGTTAATTACTTATGGCCCTTAGTACATCTCCAGTAGCCGGATATTTCTATATCATGAGCATGAATAAAAATTTAAGTCAACTGCTAAATGAATGATGTTGGTATTTTTCATGAAGCTGAAAGAAATATACAGCCAAAGGGGAGAAAGCGTTTGGTATCCTGTTGTGTTTAGCTACAGAAATAGGTAAAACTATATAATGTCTGTCATTTTAATAAAATCTCTATTACAGCTAATACCTGTAAGAAGAAAACTAGGTTACAAGAATTTATTTGAAGTTAAATTTAATGAGTCAAACTGCTTTGTACAAGAAATCATACAGCTCATATAAAGGTATTTTCATTGAAGTATGTTGAAATCCAGGTTTACACAAATGGTAAGTAAGGACTAAGTAACGATTCATTGACAATGGGACCACTGGGTTATTTCACTAAATAGTAAATATTTAGTATACATTTAAATATATATGCATATATATATATATATATAAGAATATATGTGTGTACATATATATAAAATCTACAATGTGATTTATAAGCGAATTTCCCATGCAGGGTTATGTACACATTAAATGGCTTCCTTGTGGTACTTGACTTTGCGCTCAATGCTTTTTTCACAGATAACATCCTAACATGTGATGACTTCTCTATATAGGTAGGGAACTTTGCTATCCTCATCTTGAGTACAGCGAGGAGGACAAGCTTTACAGTTCTGGGGTACTGTTCTGGTGATGGCTCGGGGTCCTGCTCCCACCCATGTACCAGTACTGTGGGCTCCTAGGAAAGAGGCCATTTACTTGCCCTGTTGTCAGCGCATCTGGAAGCCTTGTCAAAACAATGTAATTTTACTTTGTAACTTTTTGACATTGGTATTTATTGCACCTGTCTCTGGGCATGATTTATGACCTGTCTGGTGAATATTTCTCCTCAAGTTGGAGTTTACAATATGAGATAAGTGAAGCATTTAAAGGCCTGTGTAGGCTTCAAAATGGGAAATGGACATTTTGCACACATAACTCACTTTCCCTCCTCTTCTCCCAGCTTTATCATCACCCAAATGGCCAGTGTGATTCACCATTCACTCATTACCACAGAGAAAGAAGAGAAAGATTATGTAAGACTGCATTTTCCACAGTATCTTTTGCAGGGGAACTATGTGTCAATAAATTCTAATGAGTGGCAAGAAAATTCACTATGGCTGGGGGAGGGGGAATCCAATGGAAAACATGTGCTCCTTGTAAGGAGAGCCTAGTGACCTTTTGTCTTTGTAATGGTATCCTGGCTGGGAGTCATCAGTGCTTCTATCTATCACCAGAAAACACACTTCCCATTGGCAAAATTGCACATATTTCAGAAGCAGACATTCTAATTAAATTGCTTAACTAGGCTGCAATCAAGAAAACTTTTTTTTCCTTGACCATCCCCTCTGGGTCTTGGTATTAATTTACAATTGTTAGCAATTCTCCTTAATCTCATAAAATACACACTCTAGATACGTTTTTGTTCTGTGTTTCATGATAAAATATTTTTAGCCCTTCAATTTTTACTCTCCAATGTTCATATGAATATGATTTATTTTAGGAAAATTCTATAATCACTAATAAAATCTTACTTTTTTTTCCCCAGAAAGGTTAGAAATATGTAGGTAGAATCTGCTTCTTTGTTTCCTCAGACCTGCAAACTTTCTCTTCAGTGAACTTCATGGGAAACTCCATCATCTTAAGGTAACATTAAATGTGATTTATGTCACGGTACACCTGTGAGCTCTTTGCCCTTAAAAATTAAGGGAAAATTTAAAGGCTTCTATATGATAATTTTAAGGAAAACATACACATACACATCTAATTTTAAATTAGTAATGCTTTTGTACCCTTCTGGGATGTATCTAAAAATGTATAATTATTTACTATGTCATTTCATTATTTCAGTATAATTATAATTAGCAAGACCTTCTATAAATTACCTTTACTCTGATTAGATGGCAAATATACACTTTAACATATCTAATCTATTAATTAGATGTACTTCAAAAATTCAGTACAGAAGCCCCTTAGTCACATATAAGGGAAACTTCATTCACTCAATCTGACTTGAAAATTGAGATCTCTGACACGAACAGTTTTAAGTAGACAAGCAACACAAATATCTGCACACTAGTGATAAGACCAACGTGCTACATGAGAAAGGTAGAACATTAATTTGTGCTTTCTATGGTAACTCCTCAAGCTGTAGCATATTTTTCATGAAAAGGCACCAGTTTGTGCAGCAAAGGATCCCATGTGTCTGTGCTCTTCATGTTCCTCTCCGGCTCATCTCCCCAACAATGCCCCGTGTATTTTAACATTTGTCCCACAAATGATAATCTAACTCTTTAATCATTTTTGATGTACCCCTCTGAGTTCTTTCAAACTTCTCCATATCATTTACTTGTTATTTTTGTTGTGGTGGGACTGCAAAAAAGGATAAATCCATCAGGGTTGAATGTAAATGGATGATTACTTTCTAATTCCTGCATGAACTCTTACCTGTATGTATATACCAATCACACTGCAGGCTATACCTTGCTCATCTATTTTACAGTCTCAGTTTGACTCCCAGACCTTCTGGGCAGTTAAACAAAGATGACTCTTTATCATCTTCTTTTGGTGCAATTATATTTTACTCCTTTGAAAGCTGCAACATCTTCGTTTTTTAGGGAACCGGCATCTTTGTTGACAAATGCAAATGAGACAAGGACACATTTGTGAACTACGATAACCTAGGTCAGTGCAGCAGAGCATAAACTAGTCATTCCACTGTCGGCTTTTGCCATTTCTTGTTAGTCCGTCCCCAGTCCACAAAAAATGAGAAGTTCCTCTCCATTCAGTGATCCAATTTCCTTCTTGAACCTACTCATTGTTAACAAACTGGAGTCTACCAGTGTATTGTCAAGCCAGCGACATAGGCACTGGCAGGACTTTAAATCGAGAGTAGAAATGGCCCCATGACATCATCCTCTTGTTCCTATCGAACAGATGGTTTCTGTATATTGTGCAATTTTAGATCATTATTCATGGTTTGGGTCAGTACGATTCAGGAAGCCAAAAAACTGCCAAGAAAAATTGACCTGGAACCCGTTCAAAGACTCAAAATTATTTTATTGATTAGATGGCTGAGTTTTCATTTGCAGAAGGACATCATGAATCATCAATACATGATAATACCTGAGTCATTTTAGCATTCGTGATGTTTAGAACCTCAAAAGAAGATAATCATTGAAGGGTTAACCTTAAGGAAGCATGATAATAAAATATCTAAGGGAGTTTGTTGGGTACAACTGAACTGAAGCCAGAAACTATTGATTGAGGCAAGGATTTTGTTTGAATGGGAGGGTTATTTATTTTCACCTTGGATTTGTTGACTTCATATCCTCCCTTCAGCTCAGCTCAGAGACGGTGAAGAGGCATGTGTTAAACAAGCCAGACAGGAAGCTGTTTTGAAAGGCCTTGTTCAGGCATTATACCAAAGCATGAAGATAAAGCACAGACTTGGCCAGCTGAGGACTTGGAGAATCATGTTCAAAACAAAACAAAACTTAAGTGTGTTCAGAGAAAGCTTTACAAGAGACCGCAAACTCATCTATGCTTTCTCTAAGAATCTGGAAGGAATTTTAGCAATAACATGCTTCACTTAGAATAAGTATTAGCTATTTTGGGAAGATACATCCCATTATATTATCACTGCCACGGGGCAAATCTCTTGTATGGGTCATTGCAACTCTGTTCCTAAAAATATCGGTGTTGTGCCCAACCATCTATCGATTGGTGCCTCCATCAACCATACTTCCTGCTGTCTGGGTGCCATACCACAGTCTCTGATTATGTTACCATCTTACCTAAAATTATTAAGGCTCTTGGTGCCACCCACTTAATTGAGCATGAATTTTAAAGAAAGAAAATACCTCTGTCTATTTCTGTGTGGGCTTCTTCCTCCCTCCTCCCTACAGGTCAGCCCAGCACCCTCCCATCTCTCATGATGTGTGTATGCCTGGCAAAGTCATGCACGCTTTTCACTATGCAGTTTACCAAGCCTCTGTTAGGATGATTGATTCTCCAAATCACAAGCAGTGCAGTTTTATAAGAAAGTTGTAAGTGGTTAAACTCTCTCAAAGTGGGCTTATTGCTTGCCTTTATTTCAAAAGATTTAAATTTACAACTGGGTGTGTAAGACAAGGTCCTCACACTGTCATAGAACAAGTCCTACTGGAACTTCTGCTCCATGGTTTATAATCTGAGTTAATGTATTGTGTTTCACATGCTATCACGATCTGCATAGTTACATCCCTTCTCTTACTCCGTGTAGTCAACATATTAGCTTGTGATGAGAGGCACTAAATGAACAGGAGGGACTGGAGAGACAGGAGTAGATAAATATTTGTTATCCACTGAAGCTGTGTAACTGCCAAGATTGTATCTTCTATACTCGTTTTTGAGATAAGATTTAATCATCTCCACATCCTCAGTGCTTAGTAGAGTGCTTGGCACAAATTAGTGACCAAGTAAATGTTTGTGAAAAGAATGTTGAATTGGCATTTTAGTATTGTATTTAGTGGAAAGGCTTTGGCATAGGTCTGTGTCACACCTGTCAAGTCACTTATCCTATTGAGACTTCAGGCTCCTCATCTGCAAGTTGGAAGAGTGTAGAATTCACTGCAAGTTTGTTGTATGCCAGAGATCATCCTTGATATTTTATGTGCATTAGCTCATCTGACGTCTATGTAAGTCCTAAGACATAAGTGTTATTTTAAATCTGTATTTATACAAGAGGAAACCAAGGCTCATATAAATGAAGTGATTTTCCCAAGCTCAAGAGCTGAGGTGCAGACTCAATAGTATGCCTCCAAAGATGGTACCGTGACCCCTATGCTTCATTCCCTTGTTGTAGGGTTTAAATGCAACATACACACAATGTTGTTATGTGCTTTGCAACATACATAACACATAATGTTATCAAAAGTATAAGTTGTTATTGTTCTTGAATTCCATCATCTAACAAATGAAGATGGAATTCGAGATTCTCTCCTGGATCCCGACAACTTCTAACTTTCTATGTAA
Organism: Smutsia gigantea; assembly: GCA_032199065.1. Classification (NCBI taxonomy): domain Eukaryota; kingdom Metazoa; phylum Chordata; class Mammalia; order Pholidota; family Manidae; genus Smutsia; species Smutsia gigantea. The sequence continues at coordinate 128,748 of JAVSCE010004017.1, read as the reverse complement.
AATCTATATGATTAATAAATATTTGGTATCCACTTTGAAGCTATGATGTTGCAGTAGCAATGACACAGGAATGAACTATTAAATGGAGTTCATCACCTATTCTGTTTGTCATATCTTCTTCCAGTTTCCTTCAAAACTGGTATTATGGATGAATCACATGGTCTTTTTAAAGGTACTGAATTCTCATAATGCTGTTCACTTTATATTCATTGGTATATTTACAACTAACTCATGTAATATTATGCCCATTTGCCAGATGGCTCTAATAGGATAGAAGTGAACTTCAGAGTAAGACAATAATTCTATGCAATTATAGCTTAATCACAATACTGCAAAACCTTGAGTCTTTCTATCTTGTTATACTTTAAATCTCATTTCCAGTTCCTACTGGATAGAAATTTTGCTGGTTATAGGAAAACCTGTAAGTAAGATATAATTTCCTGTAGGAATGATGAAAACATATCTCACATACTTATATGAAGGAAGCTTCAATCATAAATAATAATAGATTCAGAAATGTCCATTTTTTATTGCAGTATGACATATATTTGTGTAACTGTAATGTACCCCAGCCATAGTAGACAAGCAAAGTTCTTTTGTCAAAGAAATGCACAATTTAATCATTTTGGTAGATCATCACCTATGTACCTGCCCCCACCCGCCACCATACCATTGATGTTGGCTAGAAAAGCATTACATTGAATTGACTTATGTTCCAGAATAAAGTCAGAAAAAGAAGTGAGTTTTCTAAATGGTAGAGGTGATTAGAGAGAGGGAGCATGGGAATTCGAGAAGCAACGTTTGGTACTCTTTTCCCAAAGGCTGACCTAGTTCTGAGGGCAGCTGAGCATATGCTGATGATTCAATTTTTTGTTTTTCTTTTTATTCAGTTATAGCAGAAGGGACAGTCTGGGTTTGCCTCATCTCTTAGCTTGGCCCTTACATCTCAACACCACAGCTCTTACAGTTATTGCTAGAAACTCTACCAAGACTTTTGTTTCTTGTCATGTTCTCTTTGTCTCTCTTGAATGTAGAGGTCTTAGGTGTTTATACATGCCCTTCCTGCACCTTTAAAACACTATTTTTGGGCCAAATTTAGGCGGGTATGGGAATATTGTTGCATGAGAGTGGTTCTGTTGGGACTGGACCCTGGCCATGTGTATCTATTTGTGCTATGACTACAGACGGTCTCCAATTTACAACACTTCAGCTTATAATATATTGACTTTATGATGGTGCAACAGCCATATGCATTCAGTAGAAGATGTACTTTGATTTTTGAATTTGGATATCTCTTCCTGGACTAGCGATACATTGCCCAATCCTCACATGAATGGGGTAACCCCTGCCAGGTGCAGCCCCCATCAGCCATGCAATCATGAGGGTCAACAGCTGATAACCTGACAGCCATCTGTCCCCATACAATGGTTCTGTTTCTCACTTTAGGACAGCATGAAATGCATTACAGGACATACTCAACACTTTATTATCAAATACGCTTTGTGTTTTGTGATTTTGCCCAACTCTGGAATAATGTAAGTGTTCTGAGCACACTTAAGGTAGGCAAGGCTCAGCCGTGATTGGTAGGTTAAGTGTATCAAATGCATTTTCAGCTTAAAATCGGTTTATTGGGACATAACCCCATCAGAAGTCAAGGGAGATCAGTATTTGTGAACTTGTGCAGCTTGCTCAATGCCTTTTTCTAATTTCCTTATTTTCCACTCACGTGGCCTTCCAGTCTTCAAAATGTAGTGTGTACTGTCTAGACACTGACCTTTGTCCTTTGTTTCTGCAGAAATCAAATTGCATAGAATATTATAGTAGGACTGGCAAAATGAAATGTATTCCTTAGTTGGTAACTTGGTTTGACATATAAGCAAGTAAGAAAAGAAAGAGAAACATACTAAAATGGTATACCTGAATGGCTTCTTCAGGACTCTGCTAAAGATGCTCTCAAGATGTAAAATTCTCTATGTTTGAGGAAAGATAGCTGTGTTTATATGTCATTTTCACCCTGAGTACTAACTGATAAGGTCTTGTAAATCCTGCTTGCTGTTAAATACCACATTTTGAGGGATTAAAAAAGAAAAAGGCTAGATGGAGGAGTGTTTTATGTCACGTCTCCCATAGATCATGAATAAATAAATATAAAGTGTAATACTTTCCTTCCAAGAGCCAAAGAAAGCCCCTTACATTTTGTAAAAGCCTTGTTAATATGGTCACTTGTCTGTAGAGATTGAAATACTCATCTGAATGATCCAAGGAGACAAATATTTCATTACTGCAGGCATTTTCTCAAAGATATCCTCCATTTTATCCTATACCTAATCCATGCTAAAATTACAGAGAGATCTGAGGTGGGGCGGAGGGACCAAAAACCAAAATCAAAGCCCCACCAAAACCCACTTTTCTTCCTTCATCACTATCAACTGCAGCCAAAGCATGTCTGCAGGAAGAAAAGTATTTGCAGCCTCCAGGAGTTTTGATATAATCAAGCCAGTGAGATGTGCCAGGCGCTTTCCCTTTTTCCCAGGTGGTGGAGTTCCCCACTTTCACATTTGGCTTTTAATGGACAAGCAAAGAAGGCTGCCAGTAAAGCAGTGGAGCAAGCTAAGAAAACAAACAAACAAAAGCAATCACGCCCTAGACATGGAGGCCAGTGACAGGTTATGATTGATCAGGTGTCCAGCTGGAAGCTGTCACCACCAAGTTGAGAGAAGCAGGCAGAGCTTGGCATGTTTCATGGGCCAAAGATTATCACGGGGTATTAGGTAGGCAGCATTCTTCAGCAAACAAAGAAATTGAAAAGATGGAGTTCGCTTTGCCCGAGCCACACGCATAACAGAGATACTTACCCGCATGACTCTCCTTGTATAAAGGATGCTTGAACCTAAACACTGTATCTCCTCTTGGAAACTCATGCTAGAGAAAACTATACTGAACACCACTGTATTCTTCTTTTATCTGGATGTTTGTGTTCGGAGACAGACAAAATACTTTTCCTTGCTAAAATAACTAAATTTTGACATGTAATAACTTCAGCAACAGTACAATCCATTGGGAAGCATACTCGAATCCAAAGACTTATGTTCTAAATGTGGCATAATTTCCTCATTGCTTAAATGAGGAAAATAGAAACCCTGTCAGTTCTATGGTATTGTAGAAAGCTTTTGAATAACGAACACCATTAGCACATTAAGTAAGCCTATTGATTTTATTCCAAATAATTCCATGGGAATAATGGAAGGGCCATTCCATTATTTGAGAAATACTAAAATGTGAGCGAAAGGTACACATTGAATTCAAGGAAATGATAGACGTAGAAACATTTTATAAGCCGAAAGGGGCTAGAAGCATGTAAGGTAATACTAACAATTAGATCATAATGCAAACATGTTAATAATATGGAATTATTTACATTCTGTTGTTACAAAGGCAGTAGCTATGAGTAACACAGTTTTCTTGTATTCAAATGGAACTTGAATTCACATATACTAAAATTGAAAATAATGGAAAAGAAATGCCTGACCAATTCCATTTAATATGAACATAAGAAAACATCAATTTAACAAATATATCCTGAAAACTTCAATCTGATTTCTGCTTCACTCCAACAAAATGACATATTTTGTGAATAAATTATAGAATTCATGTTATAATATTTGTGCCTTGTTCCTGGTAAGGATGCAAATTATATTTACAAGCATGGCGTTTGTTTCTGCATATTCAGTAGCAAAAGAAGATAATTAAATGACACATGCATGATTGAGATGTTGATTTTTTTCTTAATGAAATCAGTAGTTTTTGCATTTTAACTCTAGAGTCAACAAATTGTTTCCCCAAATTTTTATGAACCAAGATTCCCACAAATGATGTAAATTTTTAAACAAACTTTATAGAGTTATCAGCTTTGTATGATTAGCAATTTTTTTCCAGGAATCAAAAAGACGACATTTATATTAGACAACTGTTCGTTTTAACTGCTCCTACAGAGCTTCAAAAATAAAATGGCTTTCTTATCTGTAGCTTGAAAATCAGCACAGGCCTTCTGTAATATTTAACACACCCTACCAAGGAGACAGCGTGGGTTTGGAAGAGGAAAGGCTAGATAAGTATTTCCTTAACTATTTCTGCCAGGGCATGCAGCATGCTGAAAAATACCAGTTCCATCTTAAGTTTTGTCTCTGTCATTTTACAGTATATAAGGAAATTATTGGAAGTGAAAGATGAAGAAACAGATCATCAATATCTTTTCTGTGTGGCCACATTCTGGTCACTTGCCAAAATACTTTGGGAAAATATTGGTAAATGGAAGGCCATGGGTATGTAATAAAGCTATTTTCATAGATGAGTGGTTCTCAAATGTGGATCCTCCCCAGAATCACCCGAGACAAATGAAACCCATTCAGAGTTCCTGGTCTACCCTTGGAGGTTCTGAAGCAGTAGGTCTGGGAGGGGGCCCAGGAAAATGTGATTTTAAGATTTCTCAGGTGATTCTAATTAGAGCTAGAGACTGCTGCCATACAATTCAAATGAACTTCCTAGACTCATTAATAATGTAACAATATGGAAGAATATTATTTCCTTAGCAGGAGTATTTTTTTTCCTTCTTTTATGTTGGAAGAATATTTGATAAACCACTTGGCAGTGGTGGGGGAAATGCTCAAGGGAAATGTTTAAAGAACAAAAGATGGTCCTTGGCTACATTTCAAGCTTTAGTCTTACTGAGTGGGGTATGTAAACTAAGGCTCTAAGATGAATTATTATGGACAAAAGAGGAGAATTTTTTTTAAGGTTGTGCATGGGAAGAAAACAAGAGTGAAAGCAAAAGGTTCTTATTAATTCAGGTAGCTCAGTGCCTGGTACCTAAATATTTAGTAGATTTAGTAACTTTCATTTTTATTGTTATTACTCTTATTACCTTGAACATCATATGTAGATAACCAAATCCAGTAATATATTAGCATCTAAAGATCGAGTTTGGAAGTCATCCTCAGTGTTTACATCAGTGTTAACTCTCCTCTTCAAAACTATAGTCCTTGAGGGAATCAAAGGTAATGACTTGCAAAACCCAATGATCTTCAAACCCAATGGCCATTACCAGGCACATGTGCAGCAAAAAGAGAATAAAATAGAAGCATTTCCTCTTGATAACTTGTTGGAACTGCCAACGTCTTTGTCAATTTAAAGTTGACTCACACCTATCCAGCGTACCTCAAAACAATGAATTTTGGGGAATACCAGAAACTTCTTTTTTTCACAGGGAACAATTTCATACTTGACTGTCTTCAGGAAGCTAGAATTAATAGTAGTTTAAGAATGATTATTTAAATCTCAAAGGATTTAACAATTGACACCCTTCTAATATTGCCAATTTCCTTCCTTTTCTTTTCCCTCCAGTGAAGAGTACTTCATTTTTAACCATTTAATTATATTTGAAAAATAAGTTCTATACATGATTTCTAAACCTTCTGTTCATAAACAGCTCACTAGACTTTTGGTTCTAAAAACTATAAATACATTGAAAATACAGTCCTTATAGAGTGAAGAATAATAAGGATTTTCACACTTTACTGACTATTAACCAAGGCTAAGAGGTTCTTTTAAGGGGAAAGGGATGTCACCAAAATGGATCAAGATCTGATTTTTGTCATTTAGATACCTTAGATTATTGGAAATATGATTATAGTGTTATGCACTGCATGAGTGAACAAAATCCTTGTTTTTAAGACAAGCCATACAGCAAAATATTGTCAAAATTGTGTTTTCCAGGGTGTAATTATTTTTATTTCTAATGGAACAAAATTATTTCCAGCTGAGCAATGTTCTCACTTATAATTTTAATGAATTACTTTGTAATAAATCTTGCAATAAGATGATTAATGCTACATATTCAAAGGCTTTTGGCTGTATGTAGTTGATTAAGCAATTAAATTAATCCACTTCTTCTCGTTTTTTGGAAGCCCAATAATTAAGGTAATTTTCTCCCCTTTGGAATAATCTCTCTAGAATTATTAGGCATGTGTGAAAGGAGTTTTATACATGTTTCCAAGGGCTACACTTACTGTTATTAACCAGTTTTAAGCTGCAAACTACAATCAACCTGTTTTATTCTAACTGATAAAGTTCATGACATCACTTGGTTTCATTTCTCAGCTTAGACACTGACATCATGCATTGGCATTAAAACCTTATTATGATATTTTGTTATGGAATAAAATAAATAAAAACATAATAGGAAATGATCAACTATTTGACTTAGCATAGCATGTACAGTTTTTGTTTGAGGAAATAATGAAATATTTGAAGGAAATAATACAAGTAAAGGTTCCAGAGTGTGTAGGAGGAAATATTAGAAGGAATATAGTTCAGAGCAGATAGGTCAGTTTGGGTATTGTTGGGGCCTGTGTGGGTTTAGAAGACAATCAAGATGTTCTGAGAGGATATCTTAGTAGGACCAGCAAAAAGAGAGGTCTCTGCCTTAAGTGGAGACTCACTGGAATCTTGGGTGGTACATCATTTAATAATGGAAATAAATAGCCTCAACTTTTCTTGATGGCACATGCAAAGATAGGATTATAGGGAAATCAATGTAAGGCGGTTGGATTATCTGATGCTTATTTTACTCATTATTTTTCTCCTTTTACTGTAGAAGGCCAAAGACATGCATAGTTTCTCATTCCTGCATGTACCTGGTTGCACTAGGCTGAATCATATGAAAGAGCCAGTATTCAATCATTTTCAACTAACTACTATGGAAATTTATATGGTTAAAATAGTAAGTATACAAAGTAATTATGTCACGAGGCTCATTGCCTTCTTCCTTTGGTCTTCTTTTTATTGTTATTATTACAGAATAAAAGGTATGAACCTTTGAGAGTTCATAGATTTTCCTTCCCTCTTCTCACAACAGAGAACTCTGTCTTGAGCCACCACTCACTCTTGAGAAGATTCAGTTCTGTGGTTGAGAACAAGAAGGGAGGTAGGATGGAAAAAGAATGCACTCCAAGTGTGAAGGTTGGAAGTTTTATTTTAGTGGAGTGGAAGAGAAAAGTGGAATTACAGCTGTATTGTGGAAGGGAAAAATGTCAGTGAAGCAAATATAAATTTGTTGCTAGGTAGTTTTGCTGAGGATTATATATATATTCATTACCTAAAGAATAAAGGTGAAGGATTTGAATAATACTAGTTTCAAAGAATGCACTTATTAAATTTGAAAGGAATTAAACTATGCATGGCATTATTTTCTCCTGTTTCTGTTATGTAATTTAAAATAATGTAAAATTAAATTTGCATTGTATTATTTATATTATATATGTATGCCACTATATGAATTATACATTAAAAGTACATATTACAACATAGGCCTTACAACTCAAAATCCTGTATAGTCCTAATTATGGGTGATATAAGGGATTGTCATGCAAAATTTATACATTTTGAAATTACTTTTGGTTGCTTGGACTGAGTCCTTTTAACTGTGACACTGGTTTGGAACCAAGCTCCATGGGCCATGCATGGCTTTACAAATTTTTTATTTTCTTTATAGGAAACTATTCAGCTTATTTAGTTACATTCCTCACATCATATCTTCTTAATTGTTCTACAAGTATATGAGCTTTAAAATCTGCCTTGTTTAATCCTGATCCTATCAGAGAATTCCTTACATAGCCATAGTGATTTATTTAGATGTTTTTCATACGTCTTTTCTATATTCTCCCATGTTTTTTTAAATGATATTTATTTATTTATTTACTTACTTATTTAATTTTACTTACAGAACTATAAGGCTATGTTTGTAAGCAATAATAGCATGCTTGTGTATAGAAAGGACTAGGAATCTAATTTTTACATGAAACTCAGCAGACTAAACAATTGCTGTTAAACTGGCTAAAGCCATGAGCCTCCCATCCCTTTGGCTAATCTCATGAATGACAGACACCAAATATATTCGAACTTTTTTTACACACACTTTTGCAGCCAAACCCAAACAGAACAGGCAACAATTCAAATTTGCATAATGTTGCCTCATTCTCCAGCTTATATTTGGGTGTAGAATCTATGTGTAAAAGTGTGTGTGTGTAAAAGTATGACATAAATAAAAATACCATATATATTATACTTCCTAAAGGCTTTGAACTTTATATTTTACATCTAACTCTCAGATTTGTTTTGCATTTTCCATTTCAATACTACCTTCTTAAAGTGAACATTTATCTAACTATAGAACAATAAAAACATTACTATAATACACAATTGTGGTAGTCAGTTATGGAGATGCGGTGGACGGTAACCATCACTGAGTTGGCTGACATCAAATCACTGTCTTGGGATGCTCGAGGACTCTTGTGAGCAGATGCTGTCTTGTAGATGTTAACAGGAAATACACAATGTTTATTTTCATCTCTCCTATTAGTTTTCCCATATGCAACTTCCCCAGATTTCTTCGTCTCCAATATCATATTAGTTTCCTAGGGCTGCTGTAATGAATTACCACAAACTAGATGGCTTAAAACAACAGAAATAGATTCTCTCACAGTTGTAGAGGCCAAAAGTCTGAAGTTAGAGTCTCAGGTGAATTGGTTTTTTCGGAAGGCTGTTAGGGAAGAAGTGTTCCACCCTTCTCTCCTGGCTTCTGATAGCTGCCATCCATCCTTGGTGTTCCTTGATTCATACAAGCATCTTCCCGGCCGCTGCCTCTGTTGTCATGTGGCATTCTTCTTTTTGTGTCTCTGTGTCATCACATAGGCTCATTCTTTCTGTGTGGCCTCTCCTCTTCTTATAAGGACACTTAGTCCATGGGGCAGGACCCACTCTAATCCAGCAAGATCTCAGCTTAACTAATTACATCAGAAAGACACTATTTCCAAATAAAGGCACATTCAGAGGATCTGGATGGACATGAGTTTTGAGGGAATCTAGTACAGTAAGTTTTTACTCTTTGTCTTTCCAGTCCTAATTAACCAGCCAACCCATTCACCACTGGCTACAAGTTATGTAACTTCTCTCCCTTTTCAAAGTGAAGTCACAGGGTCATTGCCTGAAGCTCTACCCTTGGATTTCCTCTCCTCACTGCCTTTCAGGGCCATTCTTTTAGAGAGCTGTGGGGCAGCAGCCATCTGCTTTTGTTTTGCCCCCTTACATTAAACTGACATGTTTGTGAACTAAGTGCAGACTTTGTTCATCTGATCCAATGGACGTCCCAATCTTGTTCATTTGCTCCAGTCCATATGATGTCACCAAGTGAATCAACACAATATTCTGAAGGAATTCCAGAGAATTCAGTTTTCTTCAAACGGTGTTACAAAAAATGGCAAGAGAGTTAACATAGCTGTGAAGCAAGACTGGAAATATTTACTGTTACCCATTGCATGTGAATTTGAGCTATTTTTGAGCCTTTTGCCTGATAGGGATGAAAGAGAACACATTTATAAGATCAAAGGCTGCATACCATGCACCTGAGTCCATTTTATTTTTTTATTTTTTTTAATAATTTATTTTGGTATCATTAATCTACAGTTGCATGTGCAATATTATGGTTATTAAACTACCCCTTCATCAGGTCCCCCCCACTAACCCCATTACAGTCACTGTCCATCAGCGTAGTGAGATGCTATAGAATCACTACTTGTCTTCTCTGAGTTGTACAGCCCTCCCCGTGCCCCCCCACCAACATTACATCTGCTAATCGTAATGCTCCTTTTTCCCCCTTATCCCTCCCTTCCCGCCCATCTTCCCCAGTCCCTTTCCCTTTGGTAACTATTAGTCCATTCTTGGGTTCTGTGAGTCTGCTGCTGTTTTGTTCCTTCAGTTTTTTCCTTTGTTCTTATATGCCACATATGAGTGAAATCATTTGATGCTTGTCTTTTTCGGCTTGGCTTATTTCACTGAGCATAATACCCTCTAGCTCCATCCATGTTGTTGCAAATGGTAGGATTTGTTTTCTTCGTACGGCTGAATAATATTCTATTCTGTATATGTACCACCTCTTCTTTATCCATTCATCTACTGATGGACACTTGGGTTGCTTCCATTACTTGGCTATTGTAAATAGTGCTGCGATAAACATAGGGGTGCATCTGTCTTTTTCAAATTGGGCTGCTGCATTCTTAGGGTAAATTTCTAGGAGTGGGATTCCTGGGTCAAATGGTATTTCTATTTTGAGATTTTTGAGGAACCTCCATACTGCTCTCCACAATGGTTGAACTAATTTGCAGTCCCACCAGCAGTGTAGGAGGTTCCCTTTTCTCCACATCCTCACCAACATTTGTTGTTCTTTGTGTTTTGGATGTTGCCATCCTCACTGGTGTGAGGTGATATCTCATTGTGGTTTTAATCTGCATTTCTCTGATGATTAGCAATGTGGGGCATCTTTTCATGTGCCTGTTGGCCATCTGAATTTCTTCTTTGGAGAAGTGTCTGTTCATGTCCTCTGTCCATTTCTTAATTGGATTATTTGCTCTTTGTTTGTTGAGGTGCATGAGTTCTTTATATATTTTGGATGTCAACACCTTATCGGATACGTCATTTATGAATATATTCTCCCATACTATAGGATGTCATTTTGTTTTACTAATGGTGTCCTTTGCTGTACAGAAGCTTTTCAGCTTGATATAGTCCCACTTGTTCATTTTTGCTTTTGTTTCCCTTGCCCGGGGAGATATGTGCATGAAGAAGTCACTTATGTTTATGTCTAAGAGATTTTTGCCTATGTTTTTTCTAAGAATTTTATGGTTTCATGACTTACATTCAGGTCTTTGATCCATTTTGAGTTGACTTTTGTGTATGGGGTTAGACAGTAGTCCAGTTTCATTCTCTTACATGTAGCTGTCTAGTTTGTCCAACACCAGCTGCTTAGAGGCTGTCATCTCCCCATTGTATATCCAAGGCTCCTTTATTAAATATTAATGGACTGTATATGTTTGGGTTAATGTTTGGATTTTCTATTCTGTTCCACTGGTCTGTGGGTCTGTTTTTGTGCCAATACCAAATTGTCTTGATTACTGTGGCTTTGTAGTAGAGCTTGAAGTCAGGGAGCATAATTTCCCCTGTTTTATTCCTCCTTCTCAGGATTGCTTTTGCTATTCGGGGTCTTTTGTGGTTCCATATGAATTTTAGAATTATTTGTTCCAGTTCATTGAAGAAAGCTGTTGGTAGTTTGATAGGGATTGCGTTGAATCTGTACATTGTTTTAGGTAGTATAGCCATTTTGACAATATTTATTCTACCTAGCCAAGAGCATGGGATGAATTTCCATTTGTTCGTGTCCTCTTTAATTTCTCTTAGGAGTGTCTTGTAGTTTTCAGAGTATAGGTCTTTCACTTCCTTCGTTAGATTTATTCCTAGGTATTTTATTCTTTTTGATGCAATTGTGAATGGAATTGTTTTTCTGATTTCTCTTTCTGTTAGTTCATCGTTAGTGTATAGGAAAGCAACAGATTTCTGTGTGTTAATTTTGTATCCTGCAACTTTGCTGAATTCAGATATTAGTTCTAGTAGTTTTGGAGTGGAGTCTTTAGGGTTTTTTATGTACAGTATCATGTCATCTGCAAATAGTGACAATTTGACTTCCTCTTTACCAATCTGGATGCCTTGTATGTCTTTGTTTTGTCTGATTGCTGTGGCTAGGACCTCCAGTACTATGTTGAATAACAGTGGAGAGAGTAAGCATCCATGTCTTGTTCCTGATGTTAGAGGAAAAGCTGTTAGCTTCTTGCTGTTAAGTATGATGTTAGCTGTGGGTTTGTCATATATGGCCTTTATGATGTTGAGGTACTTGCCCTCTATACCCATTTTTTTGAGAGTTTTAATCATGAATGGATGCTGAATTTTGTTAAATGCTTTTTCAGCATCTATGGAGATGATTATGTGGTTTTTGTCCTTCTTTTTGTTGATGTGGTGGATGATGTTGATGGATTTTCGAATGTTGTATCATCCTTGCATCCCTGGGATGAATCCGACTTGATCACGGTGTATGATCCTCTTGATGTATTTTTTAATTCGGTTTGCTAATATTTTGTTGAGTATTTTTGCATCTACCTTCATCAGGATTATTGGTCTGTAATTTTCTTTTTTGGTGAGGTCTTTGCCTGGTTTTGGTATTAGAGTGATGCTGGCTTCGTAGAATGAGTTTGGGAGTATTCCCTCCTCTTCTATTTTTTGGAAAACTTCAAGGAGAATGGGTGTTATTTCTTCTCTATATGTGTGGTAGAATTCAGAGGTGAATCCATCTGGTCTGGGAGTTTTGTTCTTGGGTAGTTTTTTGATTACCGATTCAATTTCATTGCTGGTGATTGGTCTGTTTAGTTTTTCTGTTTCTTGCTTGGTTAGTTTTGGAAGGTTGTATTTTCCTAAGAAGTTGTCCATTTCTTCTAGGTTTTCCAGCTTGTTAGTATATAGATTCTCATAATAATCTCTTATTATTCTTTGTATTTCAGTGGGGTTTCTCGTTATTTTTCCTTTCTCATTTCGGATTCTGTTTATGTGTGTAGATTCTCTTTTTCTCTTAATGAGTCTGGCTAGGGGTTTATCTATTTTGTTTATGTTTTCAAAGAACCAGCTCTTGGTTTCATTGATTTTTTTCTATTGTTTTATTCTTCTCAATTTTATGTATTTCTTCTCTGATCTTTATTATGTCCCTCCTTCTGGGAACTTTGGGCCTCATATGTTCTTCTTTTTCCAATTTCAGTAATTGTGTCTTTAGACTATTCATTTGGGAATGTTCTTCCTTCTTTAAATAGGCCTGGATTGCAAAATACTTTTCTCTTAGAACTGCCTTTGCTGCGTCCCACAGAAGTTGTGGCTTTGTGTTGTTGTTGTCATTAGTCTCCATGTATTTGATTTCTGTTTCAATTTGTTAGTTAACCCATTCATTAATTTGGAGAATGTTCTTAACCTCCATGTATTTGTGAGCCTTTTTGTTTTCTTTGAAAATTAATTTCTAGTTTTATACCTTTGTGATCTGAGAAATTGGTTGGTAGAATTTCAATATTTTTGAATTACGGAGGTTCTTTTTGTGGCCTAGTATGTGGTCTATTCTGGAAAATGTTCCATGTGCACTTGAGAAGATTGTGTATCCTGTTGCTTTTGGGTGTAGTGTTCTGTAGATGTCTGTTAGGTCCCTCTGTTCTAGTGTGTTGTTCAGTGCCTCTGTTTCTTTACTTATTTTCTGTCTGTTTGATCTGTTCTTTGGAGTGAGTGGTGTGTTGAAGTCTCCTGAAATGAATGCATTGCTTTCTATTTCCTCCTTTAATTCTGTTAGTATTTGTTTCACATATGCCGGCGCTCCTGTGTTGGGTGCATATATATTTATAATGGTTATATCCTCTTGTTGGACTGACCCCTTTATCATTATGTAATGTCCTTCTTTATCTCTTCCTACTTTCTTTGTTTTGAAGTCTATTTTGTCTGATACAAGTACTGCAACACCTTTTTGCTCCTTGTTGTTTGCATGAAGTATCTTTTTCCATCCCTTCATGTTTAGTCTGTGTATATCTTTGGGTTTGAGCTGAGTTTCTTGTAGGCAGCATATAGATGGGTCTTGCTTTTTTATCCATTCTGTTACTCTGTGTCTTTTGATTGGTGCATTCAGTCCATTTACATTTAGTGTGATTATCGATAGATATGTACTTACTGCCATTGCTGTCTTTAAATTTGTGGTTACCAAAGGTTCAAGGGTTGCTTCTTTACTATCTGACAATTTAACTTAACTTTCTTGTTAAGTTATTGTAAACACAGTCTGATGTTTCTTTATTTCTCTCCCTTCTTATTCTTCCTCCTCCATTCTTTATATACTAGGTGTTTTATTCTTTGCCTTTGGTTTGTATTTGGATGGTCTGCTTTCTTTGCTATGATTTTATTTTCTCTGGGGACATCTTTTTAGCCTTAAGAGTGCTTCCCTCTAGAACAGTCCCTTTAAGATATCCTATGGAGGTGGTTTATGGGAGGCAAACTCTCTCAACTTTCGCTTGTCTAGAAATTGTTTAATCCCTCCATCATATTTAAATGATAATCGTGCTGGATACAATATTCTTGGTTCGAGGCCCTTCTGTTTCATTACATTTAATATATCATGCCATTCTCTTCTGGCCTGTAATTTTCTGTTGAGAAGTCCGATGATAGTCTGATGGGTTTTCCTTTGTAGGTGATCTTTTTTCTCTCTCTAGCTGCCTTTAATACTCTGTTCTTATCTTTGATCTTTGCCATTTTAATTATTATGTGTCTTGGTGTTGTCTTCCTTGGGTTCTCGTGTTGGGAGATCTGTGGGCTTCCGTGGACTGCGAGACTGTTTCCTTCCCCAGCATGGGGAAGTTTTCAGCAATTATTTCTTCAAAGACACTTTCTATCCCTTTTTCTCTCTCTTCTTCCTCTGTTACTCCTATAATGCGAATATTGTTCCATATGGATTGGTCACACAGTTCTCTTAATATTCTTTCATTCCTAGAGATCCTTTTATCTCCCTCTGCCTCAGCTGCTCTGTATTCCTGTTCTCTGATTTCTATTCCATTAACAGTCTGTTGTATCTCGTCCAGTCTGCTGCTAAGCCGGTCCATCGCTTGTCTGATTTCTGCATTGTCTTTCCTCACTTCCCTCACTTCCTCCCCCAGCCCTTTCATATTTCTCTGTAGGTCCATCAGCATGGTTATGACTTTTATTCTGAATTCTTTTTCTGGAAGATTGTGCATTTCCATCCCTTCAGGTTCCCTCTCTGGTGTCTGAGTCTGGATAAGCTTTGTTTGTACCATATTCCTCTGTCTTTTCATGGCAATAGAAGTGGTCGCTGGTAGGTGCCACGTATGTCAGCTGGGCTCTTTTAGACTTTAAAAAAAAAATAAAGAATGAAAGAAGAGAAAGAAAAGAATGAAAAGAAAAGAAAAGAAAAAAAAGAAAAAGAAAACACCACCAAAAATCCCCAAAAAACAAAAAACGCCCACCAGGAGTAGATTCTGTGAGGATGCTGTAGGTGGCGTTGTTGCTCCACTATTCTGCATCCTTTGTAGCTCTGGCCGGGTCGGGAACAAATGGGGGGCTGCTAATCTCTGTGGAAAGTCTTCGTATGGCTACTTTTTCCCAGTTTCCAGCCAAGGGGTCTGAAATTCCCCAGGACTCCCAGCCTGCCAGGCTGTGTGTGCTGCGACGATCCTGCTCCTCCTTTGGGCCCCTGTCTCTGTAAGACCGCTAAAAATAAAAGCCCGCTTTTCTTTTGTCCCTGGGAGCTGGCTGTGAGGACCCGGTGCGTTCCCCAGCTCAGATCTGCACCCTCTGTCTCTCCAATCTCTGATACACCACGTGATGTGTGTCAGCGCTCCTGGCGCAGATAACCAGGGCTGGTTATTTCGCAGGCCTGTTCTTCCACTCCCTCTTGGCTCTGAATGCTCTCCTCCTGCCTGTGCGCTGGGGTGGGGGAGTGCTCGGGTCCTGTCGGGTCACGGCTCTGTATCTTACCTGCCCCGCGGGGTGCCGAGTCTTCTCAGGTGTAGATGCAGGCTGGGTGCTGTCCTGTATCTTCTGGCCTTTTAGGAATAGTTGTATTTGTTGTATTTTCGTAAATATATATGGTTTTGGGAGGAGATTTCCACCGCCCTGCTCACGCCGCCATCATCCCGGAACTTCCTGAGTCCATTTTAATCTGGTCAAGCATAGATACTATAAATGGAACAGAAACTACAACAGGAGTTGTTACTTGGTTGAATGATGATAATTCACTATCATTATATAGGATTATCTGATTTTTTTAGAGCTTTTTATGTCATTAAAGATAGTGACCTATCCTTAATGCACAATGATTTTGTACTTAACATCTTGGCCAAGCTTACCACTTGGCCTCCCCCATGATAATAAATCTTATGACACATGACAAAAAAACAATGTAATTTGTCAAGTATCAAGTATATCTATTTAATTATACCTTTGGGAACTATGACCTAGGTACTGGATGTGTCCACAGATATTCTGGGCACACTGTGAGGTGGACCTCTGCAAGAACTGTATTAATTGCATGGCCTCAAAATTCTCCATCTACATGGGGGGCCATGAGGGTGCTTTAGGCTATCAGAGTACCAATGTCACCCTTTGTCCAAAAATCCCTGGAATGTTTGATCATACATTTAACATGATGTTGTGGTGTTCCCCGTGCGGTGGGGGCCCAGAATCTTTTCCAATCAGTAGTTTCTAGATCTCAAAATGACTCAAGTCCAAACACTGAGGAAGGGATCTTGACATTTTATTCCTATGACTGACTTCAGTTTCCTATCATCCATCCTTTTATTTTTTTGTTGCTTAGTTTGAATGATATCTTTTTTGGTTGTCCATCTAGAATATCCCTGTGGTGATGGTAATACCCATCTGCACAATCCCCTATAAAACAGGGCCCCCTCGATGTCACATTTACTTTGCATTCATTATAGCAATTGCTCCCATCTTGCCTCTGGTAATCAAGCAAACCTCCACTTCTATTATTTTAACATCTAATCGGTGCCATTGTTAACAACAGCCGAATTCTGTTACAATATCTCCTTCTATCAGAGGACGGCCACCACTAAATTTCTCAAATAATGTTGGTGTTTTTGTGTCTCTGAAAAAACTCAGTGTGTTTCCTTTACTGTCATACTCCATTTCACTTCTGACACCGGTTTTATGGATTTTCCACACACCAAACAATTCTCCAATACCAGCTGGGTGTACTGAAATTCAATTCAATTCTGATGCTATCTACTGGGAGTTTATCCTATGAAATTGTCTCCCACTTCACATTACTATCAGAGTTGGGATTATTTTTACCAGCTATTAATTTTTGTTTCTCTACATTTAAATGGTTGTGTACCACAGACTTTGAGGGTAGTGTTTTATATCAATATTGGTCAATGACCTGCTTGCCCACTCTTGTTTCACCATTACCAACCCCGAATTTGAAAATATAGCATTTAACTCTGAAATTATTATTTTGTTTAATTCACTAGAAGTAACATTTTGGCCTTTTGTCTGTATTCTTGAGAGAGAAAGGTGAATTCCTAGAAGAATTAGGAAGAGAGTACTATTCCCTTCCTGAACACAACTCAAAGAGCTTGCTGAATCATTGCAGTAATTTTAGAACCTGTGAAAACCCCACTGGACATCAGAAGGTGTTGAAGGGATAGGAAAGGAGTAATGGACTTGAAAGGTTTCTTCCCATCTGGTGAGTCCCCCAGTGACCAACCTAAAAGAGGACCAAGAGAGAAGGCTTAAGTAATATTATGAGAGGAGTGTTTTCCACCCATGTTCAGGAAACCATTGAGACAAAGGCACACAGCAGCAGCCACATGACTAGGAGACTGAAAAACATGCTACTTCCTCTGATGTTTCCTCACAATATTACTGCCCACCTCTCAATTTGTTTTTGCAAGGAAATAATTAAACATACAGATGTAAAAAAAGAAAGATTGACCTGTCACTTTTTAAACATATTTTAAAACTCTTTTCGGATGAAACTATTTCAGTTCTCTGTTCCTTCCATCAGACAAAAATATCAGTCTGGACAATAAAGAGGAGATTGGTTTACACCCTCATAGAGGGAAATAATAAAGGAAGCTTTGCCAGCTTAATGCATTACAAGGAGATTTTTATATCATGCGGTTTTGTGGTTCAAGGCTGCTTCAAACCATACTACTCTTTTCTATGCCAGATTTGAGCTATTTTTTAAAAAATGAAAAAGACATGAATTCTGTACTTTAAGTTCCTGATCCATAATGAGAATGTTTTCTCTTTGTTAACTGCTGCTTTTAACACAGTAAATGCTGAGAGATTGAAAAGCAATGTAATTTGCATCACAAATCTGTTTATTAGGATCTCTCATTGTTTTTGTTGATTTAGCAAGTCTCTGCAAACACATCTGGTTTTTCAATTAGAAACTACTATAAGAACACAATTATATAGGATAGTGTCCCTCATGAATAAAATCACCAAATTTAATATACAACTCTATTAAAGGATTGATGGACATTGAGACTATCAAACTATCATATGCAATGCCAATTCATACAGTTTTAGGAAAAATAAACATCTACAGAATTCATTCAGAGATGAGGTTTTTACACTAAGATGAAATAAAACAGAAGTTTCACATTTTCTATATTTATTTCCACGTGTTGATCTCAGAGAACAGTAAAAACTCTGTTTCCTATCACAGAGAGCATTTTTCTTTGCTTACTTAAAAGAAAAAAACTAGCTAGCTTGCATCGCCATAATGTATTTGACCCCTCATTTTAGAAAATAAAAATAAGATCAATTTTCTTTAGTTTTTTGTCTGCTTATTTTTGTTTTCTGATGAGAAACCTGCAGTCACTCAAAGGGTTGCTTCCCTGTATGTAATTCGTCATTTCATTTCCCTCCTCTGGCTGATGTCAAAGTTTTTTCCCTGTTTGTAGTTTTCAGTAGTTTGATTATGATGTGTCTGGGTGTGGGGTTTAGTTTTTTGTTTATGCTTTTTGTTTTTTTAGTTCATCCTATTTGGGATTCACTGGGCTTCTTGATTCTGAAAATTTACATCTTTTACCAAATTTGTGAAGTCTTCATTCATTATTTCTTCAGCTGTTTTTCTGTACCACACTCCTTTGCCTCTTTTTCTAGAGCTCTGATGGCATGAATATCATCCTTTGAACTGTCCTGGAGGTACCCAGGGTTCTGTTCATTTTTTTCAATATTCTTTTTTCTCTGTTGTTCAGAGTGGATGATTTCAACTGATGTCTCTTCACTGACTTTTCCTGCTACAATCTCCATTTTGTTATTGGTTTTTGAACATTTTAGTTACTTTTTAAAATCAAAGATTTTATTTTTAGGTTTTAAATAATTTATTTGGTACTTTTTCCTATCTTCTATTTCTCTGCTGAGACTTTTTATCTTTCCATTCATTTCATGAGCATTTTATCTTACTTCCTGGAGCCTAGTTAAAATAGGTGCTTGAAATCATTTGTCTGATAATCCCAGTGTTAGTGTTATCCATTCCCCTGCAAGTTGTTGAGATTTTCTTGGATCATCTAAGTAATTCTGGATTGTATCCTTAAATTTTTTGATGTTATCATCTAAGATTCTGGGTCTTTTTAAAATCCTGGGATTGCTTTAACAGACAATCAGCTCAGTTAGGTTCACAAAACAAGTAATAGCCTATCTCTCAATAACCATTCTTTTTTTAAAAACCTGCATGGCATTAATCAGATGTTTTCCATGTGTGTACCAACCCGGACCCTTTTTGGTTTTGACTTATGGGATCCTAAGATTTTGTTAATGCTTTTCAATTATTTTTCTCTCTTTTTCTTCCTGTTAGACAAGATCTTTTGGTCTATCATCAAGATAAGTGACTCTTTACTCTGTCATCTCCTTTCTGCCATTGACGCCACACGATAAATATTTTGATTAGTGATTTTACCTGTAGCACCAAATAGTCCAGATGCTTTAAAATATGACAATCAGAGAGTGGAAAATAAACAGTACAAAATTTTAGGGACTCCCATCCTCGGCGAGGTTTAGGTGTCCAAGTATCTAACTATGTCAAGATATTCATTTCAGGTAAAAGAGAAGTTGCAGAAATTTTACCATCTACCACTCAAAAAGAGGACTCACTCATGGTGGACCATTTTGGATGGGGGAGGGGGGCAACATATGTGCACACTACTGCAATCTATTTACCTAATCAATCCAAATACTACCTTCAATATGTTTCCTGGCATCACTCCTCTTACCAATTTTTTTATCAATCAGTACTTAAGCAGGGGACAGAAATCACATGAGTTATTTAAACAGAGAAAATAATCAAAAAATCAGATATTGAAGAAATGTAAGGACACAAAAAGAACACCAAGAGACTATGGCTCTATATGAACATGAAATAAAAATTACCACCCATTGGGGACCGGGCGTGGCAGTCTTCTGAGAAGTGGCTGCTGCTCAGCTAGTCCTGAAGTTTCTGAGCTCAGATCGGTGACTTTTGGAGACTGGGACCTCAGCCTTTGTGGAGGAGGAGCTGGACTGATGATGACAAGGAGGCACATGGCTGTGAGTGCTGGAAAACAAAACTGGATACAGTAGCTACTACAGGAGTGGACTCTGCTGCAGGTGAAGAAGCAAAGCTAGGACAAAGCTTGGCGGTTAGGACAAGGAGGTAACTAACGGGGAGTGTGTATGAGAAAGCAAGTCACTTCATCTCCCGGTCCGCTAGCTCACCTTTACCACCACGGCCCATTCGGCTGCTGGCAAAGCAGGAATGTGCAGGGAAGAGGCCTGCCTCCATCACAAAATCAGTCAGAGAAGAATACATGGCAAGCTGAAAGACAATAGCTTAACAAATGGCCCACTAGGTCATGATTAGGTTGGGAAATATATTTGCAAACAATATATTTGATAGGAGACTAAAATCCAAAATATATAAAGAACTCATACAACTCAACACCAGAAAGACAAATAATCCTATTAAAAATGTTTAGGTTTTAAAGGTTAACAATTGTGTGGATACATATTTTGAGGGAGCAGAGTGGTGGTGCTCTAGTAACTAGTAGCTTGCTCCCCAAGGCTGTTCTTTTCTTTCTCTTCCTCTGCTCCTTTCAAATTTGAAACAAATGAACAATTTCTCAGTGATCAGAAAGGACTTGTCAGTATTTCAGTGATATACAATATGGTATGTAGTATACCTCATGTGATACATGTATATGAATTAATATTATAACACTTTATGAAAATGAAAGCATAGGCTGTACTAAAGTATATGGACATAGCTCCACATGCACACATGAACACACTTATTACTAAGATCAAGTTAGTTCTTAGGTAAATCTATATTTAACTTTTCCAACAGGCCTCCACTGTAATAAAATTGTCAAGCCATTTTTCCTTAACAATTACTGACTCCAGCTATAAATCCCTAAACTGGTCAATAACCTATAACCCAGCACCTCTCGTAATGGAATGTGGGATATTTACGTTCCCCTTGAGACCAGCTTTTATATAAAGTCTCAGAGAGCTGTGCACACTGACCAGGACCACCTTTCTTGAGCAGTAACACAAGCACAATGGTGTAGTCGTCTTCCCTCCTGTCCTCGTCTCCCCCATCCTAATAACGGACGACTTTTCTTTGGAAGGTTTGAATCACACCCAACTTAACATATTAGGTGCTAGTTTAGCGCACACAGCACTAAACCACACCACAGCTCATTAACCTTTAGACTATAAAAAAAAAACTTGCAAAAACGTCAGCTTAACTTTCCATTTCAATAACAGGGTCTAGGGTTAACAAAGGAGAAAAATGACAAAACCTCAGGTCGTGGGGTCATTATCAAGAAGGCTTCATTTCATGATTGTTTAGAGCCATCAAGTAAAACACACAAAGGAAATTAGCTTCAGATTGTATATTTCAAATTCATCATGTCACATTTTTCCAAAATATATTAGACTGACATAGATAGTGTGTGAAGTTAAGTAATTCTTTTACAAGATACTGACACTTTTCCCCAAAGAAATCAAGTACTCATTTGAGCTTTTTTGCTCTATGCTTTCACAGAATTCAACAAATGTTTATCAGGCACTTTTATATCTTTGGCAGAGCTCGAGACTGCTGGAGACAGCATGGGGAACAGCGTAGATTCAAGATGCTGTTCTCAAGGAGCTTCCATGCATTCTAGAATTTTGTATCATCCTGGGCTGTATCCTCATATGTGCATGTAATTTTCCTTCAGGATGAAGGTAAATTTCACAATGGCCAAAACCCTGGAATAGGTGATTCCCTTTCTGGCTTGTCTGACATACATACTCCTCTAAAATAAAAAAGGAAGTTTTGGATGTTAAAAGTTAAATAATTTGTGTTGTCCTAGAAGCACAAAGATAAACAGTGAAGATTCAAGTATCCAAATGCCTCTTCTTACTTGTTCTTTCTTGAGTGCCATGCCAGCCCAGTGTGTAGATCACAGGCAGGAGGTCATGTATCCTTTAGCCCCTGAGCATTCTGCATGTATTGCTATAACAGACTCAGATGCACGGTTAGGTAAGGGATGTTTTTCAAAAAAATATGTTGCTTAGTTTGAATTTTTTCAAAGATTCAGTTGATCTCCCCCCCACCCCCCCGAGCATCTCCTATGTGTCAGGCTCCAGGCTAAATGTTGGGGATTCATTAATGAACAAGATAGACATGGTCCCTGCCCAGAGGAACCTAAAAGCTAATGAGGAAGTGAGATACTATCAGTGACAGAAAATGATATACATGGCTCAACTGTGCTGAGTGCAGGGGTGAAGCATGGCGGAGGTGGTATCCTGGCAGAGGGGACACAGTCTGAGTAAAGCATAGGGACAGAATAGACATGGCAAGATGGGGCAGATTCGTTGAAATAGTTTGGTGTGAAAGTGTAAATACAAAGCCAGGAATGGAGACATTTCCTGTATTCTTGAGAATCAATCTGTTACACAGGCAGGAGAACCAGACTTGGAGGTCAGAAGACTCGAGTTCTGGTCCCAGAGAAAGGACCTTGGGAAAGTCACTACACCTTTAAGGGCTTAGACACTAAAGGAGGGTCTTTTAGTGGAAGAGATCTGTGCTTTTTAAATCAAGGTGGCCCATGCAGGGTTCCCTTGCCCTGGCGTCTTGCCGCGACTAGATTCTTCATGTTCTCCTGATGTGACAAGAGGACGGCTCTTTTGAGTGGCTGCCTAGGCACTTGACATTATGACAACCCTGCATCTACTCAGGGTCTAGACACTTATTAAGGACCTAAACTTAGGGTACCTGCCACAAACTTCTACTTTGCTTTTCTGCATGTGATTTCCTGGGATGTCTTTAAAAATGACCGCTTAGAGTTGAGCCTGCCCCAACCACCTTATAAGTGATAGGGACTGCTACCCTGCCTTCTAACTCCTGCTCCTTTGTGATCTGGGACAGAGGAGTGCCCTTCCCCTGGCTCACCCCATCTCCCACCCCATTTCTGGGATTCGTAAGGAGCAAATCCTGTGCTTTTACTTCCTTTGTCTCACTGTATTGAAATGGTTCCTTCCATCAAAATGACCCCAGGGGTTTTCATTTCCCCGAAGTGGGAGCTGGGTTACTGAGGGAGCTCCCTGCCAACCCATGTGGGTGGCCTGTGCTTCCTCATTCCCAAGATCCCTCTGCATATTTTTAATTTAATACATCATCTATGGGGCTTCCGAACACACCTGATGCCACAGAGATGATGAAAGTAGTATTTACTGTCAACTTCAGGATGGTTGCAACAAGAAAATGAGATCATGAATGGGAAAATATATTCAAATATGTATTGATCACATTTCTGTTGAGAAATTATAATAGAAATTATACAGCAGAAGACCAAGATTTCTGCAGAAGAATTTAAATCCACTTTATAGAGAAAAATTAGAGCAAGACTGTTTTAATTTCAAAACACACAAATATTTGTTGTGTCCTTGATATATATATATATATATATTATATACTATGTATATATACTATATATGTACTATACATATACTATATATACACACTATACATATATATACAGTATGTGTATATATAGTAATTGACAGACAAAAATCAGACTTGATACATAAAATATATTTGGGAGGCAAGATGAAGTATTTTAATTGTGTCAGTTCTGCTGGTAGAAAGTTGTATGTTAGATACAATCTTATTTGAAACTCAGTGGAAGTTTTCTTATGACTTCATACATGTTTACTAAACTGCATGTGGAAAAATAAGTAATTTAAAACATCAAAGTTTATTCAAAATGGATTAATGATAAATGTGTACATATACATAAGAAATGGAAAAAGAGAAGAAACATGACCACTTGCCAAATACTTATCAATGAATTTCTAAGCTTCTAGATTGTTTTTGAAATTAATGTACAGAAAAATATGACATATATGCATGTGACAAAAAAAGTGCAAAAAATGTGTTATTATTAAACCTGTTTGTCTTAACTATAACTTAAAACTTTGGTAAGAAAATGTCAAAATCCTGTGGGAACAAAAGCAACCAAGAAATTGAGACAAAAGTATATACATAGCAAATTTTATCTTATTATTTTAAATAAAGCTAAATGGCCCTAATCATGATGCGACATTTTACCATTATTAAAGTGGTGAATTATACAAGTAAATTCCAACCAAACAAGGTTATACTTATATGGCATATTACTACATTATTTGAAGAGTATAAATTGAGGAAGCCTTTTAGAAAGCAATTTTGTAGTAGGCAGGAAGAATAACAATAATGATCATTATGATTTGGTGAGCATTCTAGGAATGTTCTAATGAAATAATCTAAAAAAATGCTATACACATGAAGGCATTGATTACAGCATTTATTCAGGAATAAAGAAGATTCAATCTAATTTGCAAAGGCAGGGTGATACTCAGTAAGATAATATGATTAAAGAAGAGTCCAGTGCTTTTTGCTCAATGAATTTTTATGCAAACACTAAACAGAATAATGAAATTAATTGAATTAGTTGATTTTCTTTTTTTTAATTTGCTATTGAACACCAAAAAATGGTCGTCTAATTTACAAACTCACCACAAAGCAAGCAACCAGTGGTAGGACATTGACCTTTAGGTTGTTTTTAATATTTAGAATTAAAATGTAAAAGTTTTCATTTTTAGGGGAAGCTAAAGAAGAGAACATGTAATACATTTGGATAGAATACCACTAAAAGGTTTATCCATTGTCTCAAATAAAATCTGCCTCCTTGGAGAAATGTTTGATTCCAGGTCTGAACAGGAAATGCATAAGATAAGCCTTAAAATCTCTTGTCATAACAGAAATCAAGGAAGCTCTCCAAAACTACCAGGTTTTTGTAAAAAGGACGCAGAAGTCAAATTGAAGAGGCACCGCAAATATAGGTGGGATACTTTGAGCTTTAAAAGCATTATAATTGCAATTAATAAAAACATTTCAGACATGTTCATATCCATGAGCTCATAATGATGCCAAAAACCATTACATAAGTCATCTTTGAAAAAGGTAGAGAAATGATTCATTTCTTTGAAACTAGTGAAAATAAAGTCTCATACATTTATCCTGACATTTCTACATGAACAGTATTTGGGGTAACTGAATAGTTAACAGATTTTTATAGAGAAGTAATCCAGCTAATTTTCAAATGAAACCAGGAAATCAAAAATCAGCAACTTGTGCTGTCTTCAGGAACTTTCAGATCTATATTAAAGTGCTTTCTGTTGCAGGAAACTGAGCCAGTGCTGCTTACTTGAGCAAAGAGGAATCAAGTAGAAGATGACGGGCTGAAACAATTGATGGGAAGTTGGAGGGACAGGCTTGGAAAATAGACAAATTAGAGGCAGCCAAGAAGCAGGAAGCCATACAATTATCTTTTAGGGGAAACTTTTGGCCAGGACTGCCACTGCCACTTCTGTATATGAATTTTAATCTTTTCTTCATCTTTGTCTTACCGGCTTGAGATTCAAACCCTGAACAAGAGCATGTGATTGGTTAAGTTTGAGCTCACATGTCCATATGTTGCTCTTGGGGGATGGTTGAAGTAGAATGAGGCTCTGGTCCCTCTTGATTCTGTAGAATGGGGAAGGCAACGCCTATACTGGTTCTCAAAAGTTAATGTGTGTTTACTGTACAATTTAGTAATGAAATATCTATGTATGTTTATATTGATAATATGTAACAATATATTATGCATATATATAAATCAAAAAAGCAATACATGATATACTAGAAGACAGCAGGAGAAATAAAAGGAATTTGGGCAATAATAACTATGGATAAGTACTATCATGGACCTCATCATTTAACCCTTACATCTCCAAGCTCTTTATGGAGGACACTCTTTTTACCTTTCAGATAGTCTCATAATTCAGGGGAATAAGTGGGGTTAATAACCTGAAATTCCCAGGGCTAGTGTTTACATCTAACTGTTTGTGATCACTAAATTCAGCTACTACAAGAATCCAGGAAGAAGAAATTACATACAATCAATAGATTGGCTCAACAGAAGGCATTTGCTTTAGACCTTAAGAGCTGGGTAAGTTTTGACATCTACTATTAGGGAAAGAGAATCCCAGAAAGAGGGAACAACATGAGCAAGACTAGAGAGGACTGCAGTTCAGCAATAATGGGAAAAGATATGGGAAAGGCATGATAATGTTAAGATGAAATCTTGGAATGCTTTGAAGGCCAGTCCAGGGAAGGAATTTATTCTTGAGTCTGGTATACTTGGGAGCCATTAGATATTTCTGATCAGGGTAAGTAATGTCAGAACTGTGCTCCAGAAACATTACTTTGACATTTCATTAACTTATGAGTTGACACCTGCTATTCCTATTAAAATAATGTATACTGCTTTCTATTCTTCATACAAGGACAAAAACTAGTGCTATTCATTACTTTTTGTGTGTGTGTTTAATATTATCCTTGGGTAAAACTACTTTCGTGGATGATTTTAATATAGATAGCCACCTTTAAACTTGAATGATTAAGGTAAAAATATCACATACACCAATATTTGCTTTTTGCAACAACCAATATTTATTTAAATTAAAATCAGTACTTGAACATATGAAAATCTCAAAAGGTGTTTGCATTTAATGTGCATCCCAGTATTTCATCTGGAGACTAAGAAATGAATCGAAGGCAGAGCACACGACTTAAACAATATCAAATTATGAATTTGTGTCAAAGTCAATAAAAGTCAAATTTAGCTTTCTTGACTCCAGATCCAATTCTGCCTTTAACATTCCACCATGCAATTGCTGTTCTTTTTTCCTGGCCGCTCTGGAACAAAAAGAATCTCACAGAAACTTCTGCAGATAGCTGACCATACTGTGCACAGGATATGTTTACAATTTAAGGAAAGTCCTTCATGTTTAGCTGGCATTTTCCTTATCCAACTTTTGTAAAAGTGACACAGCCACCATTTTGAAAACATCAAAATTGATCTGCTTCCAAAAGCTGTGCCTTGAAACCCACCTTTTAGGATGTAAAATTATCTAGTAGATGCCTAATTCCAAAAAAAAAATTGGAAAAATCTTTTGAAATTATGTGATTTCTATCTTCCTCTATAGAAAGATCAAAGGAAGATTTATTTCTGAACCACCTAGTTTCTTTAAAAAAAAAATTCAAAGTAAGTTTCTTTAAAGAAAAAAACAAAAACTCAAATGCCAAGAGAGCATTTTAGGTCTCAGTAGAAATTATCAGTAAGACCAGTTATCATTATTTATCATACATAGTCTACTTTTATTTTTTAACAACAAAAGGAGAAATCTAATCTTGCTTATTTTTCTTTACTTAGCTAAATGCATTGCATAGTTTTTTGAAGGGGTTAAATAATTTCCTCCTCTTCTGCACATTTTTTTTTCTTTTTGTGTGTGAGGTTCCCCACTAACCATAGTTCTGTCCAAAAGGAAATTAAAATGAAATACATCAGGCATGCTGGGACTTCACACTTCAGAGACTTACAAAGCAATATGACCTGGTTAAATTGATTGTCACTTTAACTGCCCACAGCTACTCTTCAGGAAGGGGCCTTACGGTTTTACTGTTCTTAACGGGACCATATCCCTTTTCCAATGGCTTAATTTAGGTTGTGCTGAAATTCCTATTAAAATCAGAGTCATTAATATTTCATTAAAAATAGCCATGATGTCAGAAGCAGCCATTCTGGGCCTGCCAAGTTACAAAGAAAACTACCCTTTCCCCCTAGGGTTGTGCTAACATCCTGATATCCAGACCTACATTTACATTTTTCCACCAACCTGAACAGAAAATAAAAATGAGAGAAGGAATATATCAAGTGACGGCCACCGTCTGGTGCCTTCGATGGTCTGATGTCTTCAGAGCATGCTGTTAGCTCTTGACAAGAGAGGTCATAAAACCTGGCTTCCAGGAGGTAAAATTATCAACAGATCAGCAGGCTGACCATTTAGATATCTCAGTTTTGCACCAAAAATTAGAGCATTTGACAAATGGTTGTGGGGTTCTCCCTGTGTCAAGTATACTGAAAAAATTTTACTTTAACAGAAGTCCTGTAGCCAGAGCCACCTCATAATCACAGAGCTGCCAACTGAATGCATATATAAGATTTCAGTCATTGTCACGCACTCAATTACTTGTAGATATTTACTGTTCTTCACTATTTGATTTAGAGAAAATGTCTTGTTATGGAGTCTCGTTTGAAGACTAGTATTTGCTTGTAGAGAGAAAATGACTGCCAAAGTAGTCAGATGAAATGCCATGGATCTTTCACCTAACTAGCTCAACGTTCATCTGAGTATTTTCTATGCATGACACATTCTCCTAGCCTTCCAGTCTAGCTTCCCCTCCATCTTTTTGATCTAGATTACCATAGAAATATCCTCAGACCACTCATGCATGCTATTTCTCCCTTGTTTTTAAACTTCATATAACTTTCAGAAACTGAAGAGCAAAAGTTTTGCTTGTCACACATACCAACATAAAAAGCTGATTTAATTTATCAGACCATATGTGAAACTGTATTTATTGACAAACTGCTTTTTTTTCATTTTATTTTATTTTTTGTAATAGTTAATTTTGGTATCATTAACCTACAGCTACATGTGAAATATTATGGTGATTAAACTACCCCCTTCATCAGGTCCCCCCACCAACCCATTACAGTCACTGTCCATCAGCATAGTGAGATGCTATAGAGTCACTACTTGTCTTCCCTGAGTTGTACAGCCCTCCCTGTGCCTCCCTAACATTACATCTGCTAAACAAAAATGCCCCTTTTTCTCCCTTGTCCCTCCCTTCCCACCCATCCTCCCCAGTCCCTTTCCCTTTGGTAACTATTAGTCCGTTCTTGGGTTCTGTGAGTCTGCTGTTTTGTTCCTTCAGTTTTTTTCTTAGTTCTTATACTCCACATATGGGTGAAATCATTTCATACTTGTCTTTTTCGGCTAGGCTTATTTCACTGAGCATAATACCCTCTAGCTCCATCCATGTTGTTGCAAATGGTAGGATTTGTTTTCTTCTTACGGCTGTATAATATTCCATTGTGTATATGTACCACCTCTTCTTTATCCATTCATCTACTGATGGACACTTAGGTTGCTTCCATTTCTCGGCTATTGGAAATAGAGCTGCAATAAACATAGGGGTGCATATGTCTTTTTCAAATTGGGCTGCTGCATTCTTATGGTAAATTCCTAGGAGTGGAATTCCTGGGTCAAATGGTATTTCTATTTTGAGTTTTTTGAGGAACCTCCATACTGCTTTCTACAATGGTTGAACTAATTTGCATTCCCACCAGCAGTGTAGGAGGGTTCCCTTTTCTCCACATCCTCGCCAACATTTGTTGTTGTTTGTGTTTTGGATGTTGGCCATCCTCACTGGTGTGAGGTGATATCTCATTGTGGTTTTAATCTGCATTTCTCTGATGATTAGCGATGTGGAGCAACTTTTCATGTGCCTGTTGGCCATCTGAATTTCTTCTTTGGAGAAGTGTCTATTCATGTCCTCTGCCCATTTCTTAATTGGACTATTCACTTTTTGTTTGTTGAGGTGCGTGAGTTCTTTATATATTTTGGATGTCAACCCCTTATCGGATATGTTATTTATTAATATATTTTCCCATACTGTAGGGTGTCTTGTTGTTCTATTGATGGTGTCCTTTGCTGCACAGAAGCTTTTCAGCTTGATATAGTCCCACTTGTTCATTTTTGCTTTTGTTTCCCTTGCCTGGGGAGATATGTTCATGAAGAAGTCACTCATGTTTATGTCTAAGAGATTTTTGCCTATATTTTTTTCTAAGAGTTTTATGGTTTCATGACTTACATTCAGGTCTTTGATCCACCTTGAGTTTACCTTTGTGTATGGGGTTAGACAGTAGTCCAGTTTCATTCTCTTACATGTAGCTGTCCAGTTTTTCCAACACCAGCTGCTGAAGAGGCCGTCATCTCCCCAATGTATATCCAAGGCTCCTTTATCAAATATTAATTGACTGTATATGTTTGGGTTAATGTTTGGATTTTCTATTCTATTCCACTGGTCAGTAGGTCTGTTTTTGTGGCAATACCAAATTGTATTGATTACTGTGGCTTTGTAGTACAGCTTGAAGTCAGGGAGCATAATTCCGCCTTTTTTATTCCTCCTTCTCAGATTGCTTTGGCTATTTGGGGTCTTTTGTGGTTCCATATGAATTTTAGAATTATTTATTCCAGATCATTGA
The DNA here is from genome assembly GCA_032199065.1 of Smutsia gigantea. Classification (NCBI taxonomy): domain Eukaryota; kingdom Metazoa; phylum Chordata; class Mammalia; order Pholidota; family Manidae; genus Smutsia; species Smutsia gigantea. The sequence goes on along the minus strand of JAVSCE010004017.1, from coordinate 98,587 downwards.
AGAAAGCTGTTGGTACTTTGATAGGGATTGTATTGAATCTGTAGATTGCTTTAGGTAGTATAACCATTTTGACAATATTTATTCTTCCTAGCCAAAAGCATGGGATGCATTTCCATTTGTTAGTGTCCTCCTTAATTTCTCTTAGGAGTGTCTTGTAGTTTTCAGAGTACAGGTCTTTCACTTCCTTCGTTAGGTTTATTCCTAGGTATTTTATTCTTTTTGATGCAATTGTGAATGGAATTGTTTTTCTGATTTCTCTTTCTGTTAGTTCATCGTTAGTGTATAGGAAAGCAACAGATTTCTGTGTGTTAATTTTGTATCCTGCAACTTTGCTGAATTCAGATATTAGTTCTAGTAGTTTTGGAATGGAATCTTTAGGGTGTTTTATGTACAGTATCATGTCATCTGCAAATAGTGACAATTTGACTTCTTCTTTACCAATCTGGACGCCTTGTATGTCTTTGTTTTGTCTGATTGCCGTGGCTAGGACCTCCAGTACTATGTTGAATAACAATGGAGAGAGTGGGCATCCCTGTCTTGTTCCCGATCTTAGATGAAAAGCTTTCAGCTTCTCGCCGTTAAGTATGATGGTAGCTGTGGGTTTGTCATATATGGCCTTTATGATGTTGAGGTACTTGCCCTCTATACCCATTTTGTTTAGAGTTTTAATCATGAATGGATGCTGAATTTTGTCAAATGCTTTTTCAGCATCTATGGAGATGATCATGTGGTTTTTGTTCTTCTTTTTGTTGATGTGGTGGATGATGTTGATGGATTTTCGAATGTTGTACCATCCTTGCATCCCTGGGATGAATCCCACTTGATCGTGGTGTATGATCCTCTTGATGTATTTTTGAATTCGGTTTGCTAATATTTTGTTGAGTATTTTTGCATCTACGTTCATCAGGGATATTGGTCTGTAGTTTTCTTTTTTGGTGAGGTCTTTGCCTGGTTTTGGTATTAGAGTGATGCTGGCTTCATAGAATGAGTTTAGAAGTATTCCCTCCTCTTCTATTTTTTGGAAAACTTTAAGGAGAATGGGTATAATTTCTTCTCTATATGTCTGGTAGAATTCAGAGGTGAATCCATCTGGTCCGGGAGTTTTATTCTTTGGTAGTTTTTTGATTACCGATTATATTTCATTGCTGGTGATTGGTCTGTTTAGTTTTTCTGTTTCTTGTTTGGTCAGTTTTGGAAGGTTGTATTTTTCTAAGAAGTTGTCCATTTTTTCTATGTTTTCCAGCTTGTTAGCATATAGATTCTCATAATATTCTCTTATATCTTTGTATTCGTGTGGGATCCGTCGTTATTTTTCCTTTCTCATTTCTGATTCTGTTTATGCGTGTAGATCCTCTTTTTCTCTTAATGAGTCTGGTTAGCGGTTTATCTATTTTGTTTATTTTTTCAAAGAACCAGCTCTTGGTTTCATTGATTTTTTCTATTGTTTTATTCTTCTCAATTTTATGTATTTCTTCTCTGATCTTTATTATGTCCCTCCTTCTGGTGACTTTGGGCCTCATTTGTTCTTCTTTTTCCAATTTCAGTAATTATGTCTTTAGACTATTCATTTGAGAATGTTCTTCTTTCTTTAGATAGGTCTGGATTGCAATATACTTTCCTCTTAGAACTGCCTTTGCTGCATCCCACAGAAGTTGTGGATTTGTGTTGTTATTGCCATTTGTCTCCATATACTCTTTGATTTCTGTTTTGATTTGGTAATTAACCCATTCATTAATTTGGAGAATGTTGTTAAGTCACCATGTATTTGTGAGCCTTTTTGATTCCTTTCTAAAATTTATTTCTAGTTTTATACCTTTGTGATCTGAGAAGTTGGTTCGTAGGATTTCAGTATTTTTGAATTTACTGAGGTTCTTTTTGTGGCCTAGTATGTGGTCTATTCGGAAAATGTTCTATGTGCACTTGAGAAGAATGTGTATCCTGTTGCTTTTGGGGGTAGAGTTCTGTAGATGTCTGTTAAGTCCATCTGTTCTAGTGTGTTGTTCAGTGCCTCTGTGTCCTTACTTATTTTCTGTCTGGTTGATCTGTCCTTTGGAGTGAGTGGTGTGTTGAAGTCACCTAAAATGAATGCACTGCTGTCTATTTCCTCCTTTAATTCTGTTAGTATTTGTTTCACATATGCTGGCACTCCTATGTTGGGTGCATATATATTTATAATGGTTATATCTTCTTGGTGGATTGACCCCTTTATCATTATGTAGTATCCTTCTTTATCTCTTGCTACTTTCTTCATTTTGAAGTCTATTTTGTCTGATACAAGTACTGCAACACCTGCTTTTTCTCCTTGTTGTTTGCATGAAATATCTTTTCCATCCCTTCACTTTTAGTCTGTGTATATCTTTGCGTTTGAGGTGAGTTTCTTGTAGGCAGCATATAGATGGGTCTTGCTTTTTTATCCATTCTGTTACTCTGTGTCTTTTGATTGGTGCATTCAATCCATTTACATTTAGGTTGATTATCGATAGATATGTACTTATTGCCATTGCTGGCTTTAGATTCATGGTTACCAAAGGTTCAAGGTTTGCTTCTTTACTTTCTGACAATCTAACTTAACTTTCTTGTTAAGTAATTGTAAACACAGTCTGATGTTTCTTTATTTCTCTCCCTTCTTATTTTCCTCCTCCATTCTTCATATACTAGGTGTTTTATTTTTTGCCTTTAGTTAGTATTTGGATGGTCTGCGTTCTTTGCTTTGATTTTATTTTCTCTGGTGACATCTTTTTAGCCTTAGGAGTGCTTCCTTGTAGAGCAGTTCCTTTAAGATTTCCTGTAGAGGTGGTTTATGGGAGGCAAATTCAGCTTTTGCTTGTCTGGAAATTGTTTAATCCCTCCCTCATATTTAAATGATAATCATGCTGGATACAGTATTCTTGGTTCGAGGCCCTTCTGTTACATTACGTTAAATATATCATGCCATTCTCTTCTAGCCTGTAAGGTTTCTGTTGAGAAGTCTCATGTTAGTCTCAAGAGATTACCTTTGTAGGTGATCTTTTTTCTTTCTCTAGCTGCCTTTAATCCTCTGTCCTTATCTTTGATCTTTGCCATTCTAATTATTATGTGTCTTGGTGTTGTCTTCCTGGGGTCCCTTGTGTTAGGAGATCTGTGGGCTTCCATGGACTGCGAGACTATTTCCTTCCCCAGAATGGGGAAGTTTTCAGCAATTATTTCTTCAAAGACACGTTCTATCCCTTTTTCTCTCTCTTTTTCCACCGGTACTCCTATAATGCGAATATTGTACCGTTTGGATTGGTCACAGTTCTCTTAATATTCTTTCATTCCTAGCGATCCTTTTATCTCTCTCTGCATCAACTTCTCTGTATTCCTGTTCTCTGATTTCTATTCCATTAACAGTCTCTTGCATCTCGTCCAGTCTGGTGCTAAGCCCATCGATTGCTTGTCTCATTTCTGCATTGTCTATCCTCACTTCCCTCACTTCCTCCCTCATGTCTTGCATATTTCTCTGTAGATCCATCAGTATGGTTATGACTTTTATTCTGAATTCTTTTTCAGGAAGTTATTGCATTTCCATCCCTTCAGCCTCCCTCTCTGGGGTTGTGTGGTTGATCTTAGTCTGGACCATATTCCTGTGTCTTTTCATGGCTATAGAAGTGGTCGCTGGTAGGTGCCACATATGTCAGCTGGGCTCTTTAAGACTGCCTCGTGGAGTGCCGAGTCCTCTCGGGTGTAGCTGCACACTGTGGGCCTTCCTGTGTATTCTGGTCTCTCTTTTAGGAATAGTTGGTTTTGCTGTATTTTCATAGATAAATATAGTGTTGGGAGGAGATTTCTGCCACCCTGCTCATGCTGCCATCTTCCCGGAAGTCCAAGAAACTGTTTTTTAAAAATTTGTGTTCATATTTATTGGGATGAAAAACCCATAAAATATATTCTTACGAATGTTAAATTATGATCTTCATATTAATCTTGCATTTTTCTTTTTTTTAATTTTGGTATTATTAATGTACAATTACATGAGGAACATTATGGTTGGTAGACTCCCCCTCTTATCAAGTCCCCACCACATACACCATTACAGTCACTGTCCATCAGCATAGTAAGATGCTATAGAATCACTACTTGTCTTCTCTGTGCTTTACTGCCTTCCCCGTATGCCCCTTCCCTACATTATGTGTGCTAATCATAATGCCCCTTTTCCCCCTTATCCCTCCCTTCCCACCCATCTTCCCCAGTTCTTTTCCCTTTGGTAACTGTTAGTCCATTCTTGGGTTCTGTGAGTCTGCTGCTGTTTTGTTTTTTCAGTATTTTTTTTGTTCTTATACTCCACAGATGAGTGAAATCATTTGATACTTGTCTTTCTCTGCCTGGCTTATTTCACTAAGGATAATACCCTCTACCTCCATCCATGCTGTTGAAAATGGTAGGATTTCTCTTATGGCTGAATAATATTCCATTACGTATATGAAGCACATCTTCTTTGTCCATTCATCTACTGATGGACACTTAGGTTGTTTCCATTTCTTGGCTATTGTAAATAGTGCTGTAATAAGCATAGGGGTGTATATGTCTTTTTCAAACTGGGCTTCTGCATTCTTATGGTAAATTCCTAGGAGTGGAATTCCTGGGTCAAATGGTATTTCTATTTTTAGCTTTTTGAGGAACCCCCATAGTGCTTTCCACAATGGTTGAACTAGTTTTCATTCCAACCAGCAGTGTTAGAGGGTTCCCCTTTCTCCACATCCTCGTTAACATTTGTTGTTTGTCTTTTGGATGTTAGGCATCCTAACTGTTGTAAGGTGATATCACATTGTGGTTTTAGTTTACATTTCTCTGATGATTAGCGATGTGGAGCATCTTTGCATGTGCCTGTTGGCCATCTGAATATCTTCTTTGGAGAAGTGTCTGTTCAGATCCTTTGCCCATTTTTTAATTGGCTTATTTGCTTTTTGTTTATTGAGGTGCATGAGCTCTTTATATAATTTGGATGTCAACCCCTTATCAGATATGTCATTTATGAATATATTCTCCTGTACTGTAGTATGTCTGTTTGTTCTACTGATGGTGTCCTTTGCTGTACAGAAGCTTTTCAGCTTGATATAGTCCCACTTGTTCATTTTTGTTTTTGTTTCCCTTGCCCAGGGAGATATGTACATGAAGAAGTTGCTCATGTTTATGTCCAAGAGATTTTTGCCTATGTTTTATTCTAAGAGTTTTATGGTTTCATGACTTACATTCAGGTCTTTGATCCATTTTGAGTTTACTTTTGTGTATGGGGTTAGACAGTAATCTAGTTTCATTCTCTTACATGTAGCTGTCCAGTTTTGCCAAACCAGCAGTTGAAGAGGCTGTCATTTCCCCGTTTTGTATCCGTGGCTCCTTTATCATATATTAATTGACCATATATGCTTAGGTTAATATCTGGACTCTCTAGTCTGTTCCATTGGTCTATGGGTCTGTTCTTGTGCCAGGACCAAATTGTCTTGATTACTGTGGCTTTGTAGTAGAGCTTGAAGTCAGGGAGCATAATCTCCCTGCTTTATTCTTCCATCTCAGAATTGCTTTGGCTATTCGGGGTCTTTTGTGGTTCCATATGAATTTTAGAATTATTTGTTCCAGTTCATTGAAGAAAGCTGTTGGTAGTTTGATAGGGATTGCACTGAATCTGTAGATTGCTTTAGGTAGTATAGCCATTTTGACAATATTAATTCTTCCTAGCCAAGAGCATGGGATGCATTTCCATTTGTTGGTGTCCTCTTTAATTTCTCTTAGGAGTGTCTTGTAGTTTTCAGAGTATAAGTCTTTCACTTCCTTCATTAGGTTTATTCCTAGGTATTTTTTTTTTGATGCAATTGTGAATGGCATTGTTTTCCTGATTTCTCTTTCTGTTAGTTCATCATTAGTGTATAGGAAACCAACAGATTTCTGTGTGTTAATTTTGTATCCTGCAACTTTGCTGAATTCAGATATTAGTTCTACTAGTTTTGGAATGGAGTCGTTAGGGTTTTTTATGTACAGTATCATGTCATCTGCAAATATTGACAATTTGACTTCTTCTTTACCAATCTGGACGCCTTGTATGTCTTTGTTTTGTCTGATTGCCGTGGCTAGGACCTCCAGTACTATGTTGAATAACAATGGAGAGAGTGGGCATCCCTGTCTTGTTCCTGATCTTAGATGAAAAGCTTTCAGCTTTTCGCTGTTAAGTATGATGTTAGCTGTGGGTTTGTCATATATAGCCTTTATGATGTTGCGGTACTTGCCCTCTATACCCATTTTGTTTAGAGTTTTAATCATGAATGGATGCTGAATTTTGTCAAATGCTTTTTCAGCATCTATGGAGATGATCATGTGGTTTTTGTCCTTCTTTTTGTTGATGTAGTCGATGATGTTGATGGGTTTTCGAATGTTGTACCATCCTTGCATCCCTGCGATGAATCCCACTTGATCATGATGGATGAGCTTTTTGATGTATTTTTGAATTCGGTTTGTTAATATTTTGTTGAGTTTTTTTGCATCTATGTCGATCAGGGATATTGGTCTGTAATTCTCTTTTTTTGTTGTGTCTTTGCCTGGTTTTGGTGTTAGAGTGATGTTGGCCTTGTAGAATGAGTTTGGGAGTATTCCTTCCTCTTCTACTTTTTGGAAAACTTTAAGGAAGTTGAGTATTAGGTCTTCACTAAATGTTTGATAAAATTCTGCAGTGAAACCATCTCGTCCAGGAGTTTTGTTCTTAGGTAGTTTTTTGATTACCAATTCAATTTCTTTGCTGGTAATTGATATATTAAGATTTTCTTTTTATTCCTGGGTCAGCCTTGGAGGTTGTATTTTTCTAGAAAGTTGTCCATTTCTTCTAGGTTATCCAGTTTGTTACCATATAATTTTTCATAGTATTCTCTCATAAGTCTTTATATTTCTGTGGTGTCCATAGTGATTTTTCCTTTCTCACGTCTGATTCTGTTTATGTGTGCAGACTCTCTTTTTTTCTTGACAAGTCTGGCTAGGGGTTTATCTATTCTGTTTATTTTCTTGAAGAACCAGCTCCTGCTTTCATTGATTCTTTCTATTATTTTATTCTTCCCAATTTTATTTATTTCTGCTTTAATCTTTATTATGTCCCTCCTTCTACTGACTTTGGGCCTCATTTGTTCTTCCTTTTCTAATTTCGTTAATTGTTGGTTTAGACTGTTCATATGGAATTGTTGTTCTTTCCTGAGGTAGTCCTGTATTGCAATATATTTCCCTCTTAGCACGGCCTTTGCTGCATCACAAAGATTTTGTGGTGTTGAATTGTTGTTGTCATTTGTCTGCATATATTGCTTGATCTCTGTTTTTATTTGGTCATTGATCCATTGATTATTTAGGAGCATGTTATTAAGCCTCCATGTTTTTGTGGGCTTTTTCATTTTCTTTGATTAATTTATTTCTAGTTTCATACCTTTGTGATCTGAGAAGCTGGTTGGTACAATTTCAATCTTTTTGCATTTACTGAGGTTCTTTTTGTGGCCTAGTATATGATCTATTCTTGAAAATGTTCCATGTGCACTTGAGAATAATGTATATCCTGTTGCTTTTGGATGGAGTGTTCTGTAAATGTCCGTTAGGTCCATCTGTTCTAATATGTTGTTTAGTGCCCCTCTCTCTTTTTATTTTCTGTGTGGTTGATCTGTCCTTTGGAGTGAGTGGTGTGTTGATGTCTCCTGAAATGAATGCATTGCATTCTATTTCCCCCTTTAATTCTGTTAGTATTTGTTTCACATATGTAGGTGATCCTATGTTGGGTTCATAGATATTTACAATAGTTATATCCTCTTGCTGGACTCATCCCTTTATCATTATGTAATGTCCTTCTTTGTCTCTTTTTACTTTTTTTGTTTTGAAGTCTATTTTGTCTTGAACAAGTACTGCAAATTCTGCTTTTTTCTCCCTATTAGTTGCATGAAATATCTTATTCCATCCCTTTACTTTCAGTCTGTGTATGTCTTTGGGTTTGAAGTAAGTCTCTTGAAGGCAGCATATAGATGGGTATTGTTTTTTATCCATTCAGTGACTCTATGTCTTTTGATTGGTGCATTCATACCATTTACATTTAGGGTGATTATCGATAGGTGTCTACTTACTGCCATTGCAGGCTTAAGATTCGTGGTTATCAAAGTTTCAAGGGTAATTCCCTTACTATCTAACAGTCTAATTTAACTCACTTCATATGCTATTACAAACACAACCTAAAGATTCTTTTTTTTCCCCTCCTTTTTCTTCCTCCTCCATTCTTTGTATGTAATGTATCATACTCTGTACTCTTTGTCTGTCCCTTGGGTGACATCTATTTAGCCTTAGGAATACTTACATCTATAGGAGCCCCTCCAAAATGCACTGTAGAGGTGGTTTGTGGGAGGTAAATTCTCTCAGCTTTTGCTTATCTGAAAATTGTTTAATCCCTCCTTCAAATTTAAATGATAACCTTGCCAGGTAGAGTTTTGTTGGTTCAAGGCTTTTCTGCTTCATTGCATTAAATATATCATGCCACTCCCTTCTGGCCTATAAGGTTTCTGTTGAGAAATCTGATGATAGCCTGATGGGTTTTCTTCATATGTGATCTTTTTTCTCTCTCTAGCTGCTCTTAAAAGTCTGTCTTTATCCTTGATCTTTGCCATTTTAATTATTATATGTCTCGATGTTGTCTTCCTTGGGTCCCTCGTGTTGGGAGATCTGTGCAACTCCATGGCTTGAGAGACTATCTCCTTCCCCAGATTGGGGAAGTTTTCGGCCATTACCTCCTCAATGACACTTTCTATTCCTTTTTCTCTCTCTTCTTTTTCTGGTACCCCTATAATGTGAATATTGTTCCGTTTGGGTTGGTCACACAGTTCTCTCAATATTCTTTCATTCTTAGAGATTCTTTTTTCTCTCTGTGCCTCAGCTTCTTTGTATTCCTCTTCTATAATTTCTATTCCATTTACCATCTCTTCTACTACATCTAGTCTGCTTTACAATCCCTCCATTGTATGATTCATTTCAGATATGGAATTTCTTAATGATCGAATCTCCATCTTAAATTCATTCCTGAGTTCTTGAATATTTTTCTCTACCTCCATGAGCATGTTTATGATTTTTATTTTGAACTCTCTTTCAGGGAGATTGGTGAGTTCAGTTTCATTTGGCTCTTTCTGGGTTTTGTGAGATTTTTGTCTGGACCATGTTCTTTTGACGTTTCATATTTCTGTGTGGTGCCCTCTAGTGCCCAGAAGTTCCAGTCTCTGGAGCTGCTCAGCTTAGAATGAGGTTGAGCTTCATAGGGGAGTGGAGCTGGTGCCTGGGAGGAGGAAAGATCTGTTTTCTGATTCCCATATGCCGTGTCTGTCTCCTGTATGAGAGCCAGTGGGCCAAGCACACAGGTGTAAGCCTCTGTGCTCTGCGTCTCTAGATGATGTAGGTGGGGCCTCCCTCTGGCTGGCCTGATGCCAGAGCAGTGACTGCCGGCTTGCAGCACGTGCCGGTGGGCCAGGAGGAAGATGTAGCAGTTCCCAATCTGCTGGGCAGAGTGTGCCCAGACAAACTTGTGTCCCTATCCCTTTTCCCACGCAGCAAGCTCTGTGCAATCCCCGCCCCTTCAGCAGCCCTCTTGCTGCTTGGAAGCCTGTCAGATCACCCGCCTTTTCTTTGTTCCAGAGCGGCCAGGTGTGGATCCCATCCTCCACAAATAGCCAGAATCTGTCTCTCAAGCACTCTGCCTGTCCCAGCTCCCCATCCTCTAGGGCACCACACAGTGTAGGTTTCTGCTTGCAAAGCAGATCTCCAGGGATAGGTGTTTTACAGTCCCAGGCTTCCACCCTCTCCCTATTCCATTCCTCTTCCTCCCACCAGTGAGCTGGGGTGGGTGGGGGAACGGCTCAGATCCCGCCAGATCAAGGCTTTGGTAAGTTACCCTGTTTTGTGAGGTCTGCTCTGTTTGTGAGGTCTGTATGCAGTCTGGTGCAGCCTTCTTTCCTGTTGCTGTTTTAGGGTTAGTTGTATTAACTATATTTTCACACTATCTGTGGTTTTGGGAGGTCTTCTCTGTCTCACCTCTCACGCCACCATTTTGAAATGCCCTACTCTAGTCTTGCATTTTGTGATGTGTTTTTCCTTTTCCCCACAAATTTAGTATGGTATGCTTCAATGACTTTTTTTGTAACTTTACATGTTTGGGTTATTTTATTTTTTTAATTATTTTTTTAATGCTAAAAACTGTTGTATTATTTATTTTAGAAATGTCCCTGTTTGTATTGGATTGCAAATTGAGTTTCTTTCTCTTAGACCTTTCACAACAAAGACTGAAAAAAAGTTCTGTGCTACTACAAAAGGAAAACTACTATGTATATATAGCATCTAAAAGGGAAGGAAAAATAAACCTGTTGACTTCTATGTGTCCAATTGCATTTGAGGTTCTGGATCCCAGGTCTGGAGTTTCCCTATGTTAATGTAAGCAAAGCTGGCATTCCCACATTAAGAGGAATGTAACTATTACTAATTTGCTGATCACTGCTGTAGCTTTCTGTTCCTCTTTCTTTGCATGCATTTTACTTAAAAGAAAAAAACTTTTTGTAACAATTACAATTTAAAAATCAATGGATTCCATGTTTTCAAGAAACAAACAAAAACCATTTTAGTCTGCCCTCAGACTTATAAGTACTCACTTTTTCTACATGATACTTTCTCTGTAAAGTTCTGTTTGAGCAATTGCCTATTCTGCAATACCCTTGACCACACCTTCAGTGGTTTCGTAATCTACTGCATTTCTTCCATAATAGACTGTGACTGCTATTAGAACACTGGGATCCTCTCTAGCTCGTCTGTCGCTATCTCCTTAGCACTTTGCATGGTACTTAGCATACACTAGGTCCTCATCATAGTTTGGTGCTCCTGATAAACCTTCATGAGAGTTTCAGGAAATGAATGACACAGATTGCTTCCAATACTGAGAAATGGATGAGACAGTTATGTTTCTAGGCAATGGTTACTGAATAACCCAATGTTTGCAACAAACAGAAATGCACAGAGCATATTTATTCCTGGGGTGTCTCTCCAGAATTGGAGTGATGATAGATAAGAAGAAATCTGAGTACGGACTGAACATGAGTTTAAAGTAGAATATAAACAAATTCCTTCTTCTTCCCAAGTCCCTGTTCACTGTTTTAATTGACTTAAGTCTGATTTGTAACTTCATCATTCCCTTGAAATTCCTTTTTTAAAGGCCAAGAACAGTTGATATGAGGCAACACGATGTATGGCCTATATTACTGTACTACTGGAGCAGAAATTGTTGATCCTAGAATGATGGAATATTTCCCAAACTTGTTAGCACAGCTCCTCTATTTCCTCTATAATTTCTCATGTAGCAAACCCCCTCAAAAAGACTTCATTTCATTGTCAGAGAAAATATAAAAGATCAAACATCCATATGCTTCCAAATTCCATAAGATCAGCCTAATTTTGAAATTTGTTTCAGAAATTTTAATCTTACTTAGAAAGTGAACTGAACATATTTGCAACCCAAAGAAGGTAATTTCTCAAACTTAAAACTTGGATTTTCTGTTATGTATCTGAGTCAGGATGGATGAAATATTATATTAGGACTTTGTATTATTTAAATAGTACATAATGATTCCAGAAAAATAATACTAATAATCCAAAAACAAAATACCTGAAATGATTAGAATTTCCACTGCCGAGAGCCAACTATTGCTAGCTATTAGTGTAGAGTCTTCCATTGTTTTTGAAGGTATATGTGTGTATGTGTGCTTATGTATTTCTTCTCCTTTCTGTTTAAATTTTTTTTTAGCAGTGGAGACAAACTATAAATATTGCTTTGAAATCAGCAGTTCAAAATTTTTAATTATAGGTTAGAATTATTTTCAAGACAATTTAATTATAAACACACACATAAATAAGTTGTAATAGTTAAGAAGTATTCTGTTGTATGAATTTAACAGTTTTATGTAATCAGTTTACTTTTGTTAGACATTGTGTTTCTTCTAGAATCTTAACATGAGAAACAAAACCTTAATTAGGTATTTTGATCTACATTTTTGTCCATATAGTTAATTACCTTTTGATGATAAGTTCCCTAAAAAGGAGGATTGCTGGATTAAATCATATATGTGTTTTATTTTTAACTTTCCATAAGCACTCTTAAAGTAACCTCCTGAAATACCTGAATAATTAAGATATAGTTTCCTGATGTCTTCATAATTCAAATATTACAGATCAAAAGGGAAGTTGGTCACATTGTTGTCTATTTACTCCATTTCTTTTTACCATTTCTTATTTATTTCTAAAATGTTAAAAATTTGGATTTTTATAACTCTTCACTTATAATTTTTCCAAAACATCCATTGAAATAGATAATCTAACATTTCCAAGTGACTTGAAATTGCGTATTTATCATTAGTAAAGTAGTGACATTTACCAATAGGTCTATTTGCAGACTCTCTTCTCTTTCATGGATCTCTCTTTCACAGATCCAGTAACAAACTTTTTGACTTAATGGAGGATTTATAATATATTTAGTAATCTGAAACTGCCTTTAAAAATTTTTTGTTTAGTGTTTGTTCTTGCTTCTAAAAAAGGTGTGAGTCATATAGGTAAATGAGTGTGTAAATAACATACATGTGTAGGGTATTTGAAGGGTAAATCCAAAGAAACTTGAAAAAATATACCAATTATATCTGTATGCTTCAATTAGATACCAGTGAAACTGTTGGGGATAAGTATTTTTATTTGAGGAAATTGATGTTTAGGAAAGTTTACAACTGGTAAAAAGTAGTAGCAGATCTTACTAAATTAAATACCATACACTGGCTACCAGATCCCATATATCTCTCTGGAGACACATCATCCATAAAGAAAAAACATTGTCTTTCAGACTCACTTAGAAAAAGTGGAATAAAGAATGTGTTTGTAAAAACAAAGTGATAATATTGACCAACTGAATTCAGAATGAAAAAGTAAAAAACAAAAAGCAGCTAGCCCACATGCTTTTTTGGGCCAAGCAATGACTCAAAAGTAGACGTGATGATTATCTGCAATTATTTGAATTCCATGAACACTACAGCAGAATAGGAAAAAAGTCATGTTAAAACAGAGGAAATGTGATAAAAAATAAGATATGTGGTCTGACTAGAAGGGGAGATATATCCTGATATGTTCTCTTAGTTGCTCTATTTTATAAATAAAGATTACATAAAACCAGTTTCATAATTTTTAGACATATTGGAACAAGTAGATACAGGGGATCATCTAAATCTGTTCAAATGACGACCAGTCTCTTCATTTCTAAAATGGTAGGGCAAAAATCCATCAAGACATCCTAATCTTGGGCTGTTCTTAAATTGCACGAAAAGAGGAAATGCTTATAACTTTACAAGAGACAGTATACCAATAAACTCACCATTTGATCTCCAAGCCAAAGACACACAGATAAATTCAGATTCAGCTTGGGCAGGATTAACATAAGGCATTATTGAACTGGAGCAAAGATACTAGGTCCAGACTCCTCTGCCTGATTTCTGGCAGTTAGTCCATTTTTATTGTACTTCAGCCAGGGCTTTAATGAATAGAACATCTGCTTAACGATATTTTGTATTGTAGCAAAATCAAAGGGGATGGAGTGGAGGAAGGAGTCACATTCAGTGATTTTCCAGCTTAGAAGTCTTATTTGAGGAAGAAATTAAGAAACATGAGAAAAAGAAAAACATAAAATACATAACACATTTTAAAAAGATCATTTGGCTAAAATGATTTAGAACACATGAAAATTATACTAAATACAGAACCTTTTTATTTTTTATTTCTGATAATTGATATATAAAATTGAGAGATATTTAAAGTGTGTACTGTAGTTATTTAATATACACATACACTGTGACAGAACTTCCCCCAGCTAGTCAATTAACACTTATGTCACCTCACATATTTGTGTGTGTGAACATTTCAGTTCTCTTAGCAAATTTCACTAATACAATACAGTGTTATCAACTACAGTCACCATATTTTACATGAGATCCTCAGACCTCATCCATTTTATGGCTGAAAGTTTGTACACTTTTACCAACCTGTCCCTATTTCTTCACCCCATTCCCAACCCTCGGCAACCACTTTTTCACTCTGTTCCTATGAGTTTGAGGTGCTTTCTAAAAATTCTACATTCTTCATTTTAACATTTTCATATTAAAATCTTGCTTTCACTGGGTACATATATTTTACAAGTAAAGGGTTATCTTCTTACACGTGATAAGTAACAATATAGTTTAGTCCAGGAGCAGGCAAACTTTTTCTATAACGGGCCATGCGATATTTTAGGATTTGTGGGCCAGACAGTCTCTATCGCAATGACTCAGCTTTGCTGTTATCGGACAAAAGTAGCCACAGACAACATGTAAAAAAAAAAATGGGTATGTTTGTGTTCCAATAAAACTGTATTTATAAAAAGATCCAGGTTGATTTGACTTGGTTTGGGGAATTACTTTTATAATGTATTACTTAGAAACTTGGATTCTACAAGCCTTTGGGATGAAAGGAGGGAAGAAAATTAATATTCACTACATACTGACAAAACGTCATGTACTCAAATTTCAAATTGAAACTAAAAAAAACTGAGTCATAGACACTGCACAAAAGGGCTGCTAAATATTTAAAGTAGGATCCTAACATGATTTGTCAAAGTCCAAAACCTGTACTTTTAAAAGTTCATCCTGCTACTGTCTTCAAGTAGTTGCCTCAAACCTATGAAACAAGTCAAGAGGTAAATAAACATGCCTATTTAAAAAATTTGTTTAGGGCATAATCAAGACCCAGAATTGTACACAGATTTCCATTCAAATGTACTGTTTTAAGTGAAAATTTTCATTTCTACAAAAAAAAGACCACATAAATCTTTTTTCTCTCCTATCTGAGACAATATGTTTCCTAGTTTATTGCTTGTGACTTGTTTTTATTTACGGGATTTTTTGAAATATGACGTTTTATAATTTTATATATCCAAAAAGTTTTATCAGTCCTATTATGATTCCTTTCCCTGCTACTTTCATAGAGAAAGAATTTTTCCTCACCAAGATCAGATAAATGGTCATAAATGGTTTATTTTAAATTCTTTTAAAAATCCCTTATTTTTTATCAATCTAAAATTCATTTTGATATATAATATGAAATGGGGTTCGAGTTATTTTTTACCTGTAAGTCACTAATTGTTACTGTTGAATAAACTATCCCTTTTAAAGGCTTTGAAAGTTCATCCTTATCAAAAACTGAAGTTTTGTATATTTTCTTTGGGATTATTTTTGGGGAATTCATTTCCCATTTTATTCATGCCATTTCTTCCATAGCATCAATCTTTTGCTTACTCTTGCTGCATAATATGTAACTATTCTTCCTCTGACCAAAGCTTCACTCTCTTTTGATCTGTTTATTTTTCAAACTGTGCTTTGATTTGATTTGAATTATTTTGGGGGGGGGGGGAATTCCTTTCACCTAGATATGGATCTAAAGCTTCCAACATGATGTCAAGTAGAAGCATAAGTATCAACATGTTCTACGCTTAGTCGGCTGAACAAAAAACAATAGAGAGGGACAAGAGCCCTGGGTGTGTGGGAAGCCAGAACCACGTTCCTTATCTTGAATCGTGCTAAACATCCTGCATGGGGGTCCGCTCTACTGAACTCATCCACTGTCCATTCCCATAGAGAAGGACCCTCCGCCTTCCTGCTTCAGAGATTAGGAGCCTTGTGTATTGAAATTATTCACCTGGCGTGGCTGTGCAATTTTTTTCTTTAATCCTATAAATTTTGTTTCCTACTAAAGAATGAGTGCTAGGAGATTATCCTCTGGTTGCTGGAGGTTACCATTTTGCCAGAGGGTGGGAGTGGGAGTGGGAGGGGTAACTTCAACTGATTCTTCCAGCTCTAGTGAACGCGCTTTTATGTAGTTGATGGTTTTCCACAAAGAGAAAGAGAAGCCCAAAGGACAACATTCTTCTGTTTTTCCAAATGTTTGCATAGACCTCCACTTCTGGCTGATTTAGAGGGACCTCGGTAGCATTTTTAAAAGATCATCGATTACTCCACTTCTTTGCTCTCTTTTGCTCCTTCTTCAGCAGGAAAATTTGTCGATTCCTTACTAGTTCCTACAGTTTGGTCCAGTTTGTTCTACACTTTTATGTAGGACATAAAAATAGCAAAGAATAATTCCTACTATTTATGTTTGGCTAAGGGCATTTAGTTTGTTTCACCATTGACTGTACATTCTTTGCCATCTATACTTCATAAGTCTTATGTATTATTTTTGGAGAGGATATTTTACAAATCCATATTTCCATACTGCTAATTTCTTGAATTTCTCTGGATTGTGTTTTTGATTATAGAGTTTTTAAAAATCTTAATAGAAGAGTTTTAACTCATTTATATTTATTGTCATCACTAATAATTTTGATCACTGGACATCAAGTTTTATTATTTCCATTCTTATGGAAATGTTTGTTTAATTTTTAGCATAGGTTGTCATTTATTTTCCTCAAATTTTTGAACAAATAACTTTTTAATCCTATGAATGTTCACCTCTTCTTGGAAAACACTTGAGCTTAATATTTTCTCTTTACCAATGTCATTGATAAAATTGTGTTTGTTGATCCATCCCTATTTAAGATGAGCAAATCAGAATATTTTTATTTCTTCCTATCAATCCCAGCCCCTCAGTTTTGGGTATATATTCTGGCAGTTTAAAACCTGTTTATGATGATTATTTTGTGTATCTGTTCTTATGACAATTAGTTGCCTTTTAAAAAAAGTCACATTTATAATGCTTGTATTTTCATAACTTGTTTAAGTGTTTTTTTGTGATTTCTACTTGTAAAGTCATCCAGAAACTGCCCAATTTTGAAGGCTGTTTTGATTCATTTAGCTAAAGAATGTCTTTTATCAGTGCTTTTAGGGAAAGCACATGTGTGTGTCTTTCTCTTCATGGCCAAATCATACCCTATGATTCAAGTACCTGTTTGGTAATAGAAATCATTAGTAATAAACCATTTCCTTCAAACCTTGCAGTCATAGCCTGATTCCATTCTCGTGTTTAATGCTCTGGAGGCATCTGAAGGCCTCCTGATTTCTTGTTTCTTTGTTGATAATAAATTTTATTTTATTTGCATTGTTAATTTGACACTTTGGATTCCTTCTTTATTCTTTTAAGGTGGAATGGCATATATTGGCCTATTTTGATTAATTTTTCCTGGCGTATAGTCCACTTCTACATTCTTCAGATTCAAGTCTTTTACTCAAATGGTTTATCTTATTCTATTTGGATTATTACTTCTACTCCATGTTTCCCAGTCTCTTCTGTAATTCCTGTCCTCTCTAGTTCTCTATACCCTTCTCTATTTTCTATAACTTTTACCTACTACCTCTCACTTAAGCCATTCCTACTTGGATTTTCTGCTGGGCAGCCAAACCTAGTACGAATGGATTTAATAGATAAGCATTTTCATTACCACTTCAGCAATACAAAGTGTAAGACAAGTTAGCATTTCCAGCCGTGGTATTTTATCTCTGCACGATTGGGGAAGCTGCTTTACTGGGGACAGCTATCAATGAGCCCTATTCTGTTTTGCCTGCCTTCACTCCCTGAACACAATATGTCTGTGTCTGATACCCTTTCTGGTGCTGCTGTCTGAGATATCACTGGCAAGCTCTGCCTGATCAAGAAGAAACTTCATTATCCCCTGGACTTTCTGCCTGGTGTCTCTCTTTCACAGATCCTTCCAAATGCTTCTAGTCCAGGACACAAAAAGAGATGCATTTGGTGCACTCAGTACCTATCCAAAGTCATATTGGCCATAAGTCTGAGACTCATTCTTCCTGAGTTTTGTATGTTAGGATTTGTACCAAGATTTCCTCAATTTAACTTCTCCTAAACTTCTTTATCAGAAGGAAGAGTTAGTAACTTTTTTCAATTTCATCATAGCTTTATAAAAAAAACATTTTTGGAAACTTGCATGTGGATAGGATCATTTTTTTCTATCTCTTGCCATAAAAAACAGTTTTTTTTCCATTGTAAGTAACATTATAATGATATATATATATATATATAATATTATTTCTCTGGATGTTCCTATGTAGGTTTTGAACCTGGTATTATTTAGATACCTGTGGTAGGTATTTAGATAATTACTGACTTATGAAAAACTCTTGTCCTTTAATAGTAATGAGCAATCATTGTTTTGTCAATTAACAATATCTCAGACAAAAAAGACGTGTGAGTTGTAAGTAAAGGCCAGTCAAGTCTGACGGCTCAGTACTCTGCCTGCTGATGAGGTACAGCTGTGTCTCTCCCCAGACATTGTCCTGGGCAGAAGGAAGCCACTGCACACTCTCCTCAGGGGTAGTGATTGGCCAGCGCAAGGCCTGGCCTCTTGCTGCCATGTGGGACATCTTTGAAGGACAATGATGGATCAAAAGCTAGTCTGATGGAGCTGTGCTATAAATGTAAAATACACATCAATCTTTGAAGACTGAGTGTAGAATATCTCATTAATAATTTAGACATTTGGACTACATATTAAAATGATCAATTTTAACCATATTGGGTTCAGTTAAATATATTATTAAACTTAATTTCACCTACTTTTTTCTTTCCTTTTTGGCTAACTAAAAAAATTTAAATCATATATGTGGCTTTCATCTGTGGCTCACATGTTATTTCCATAAGACAGACAAGTGCTATGTTAGAGAAATAGCAAAGCAGTTGATGTGTCCAGGATAGAATGAAGGAAAGAGGAAAAAGTAAGAAAGCAGACCAGGACGCTAATAATCTCCTAGATCAAGAAGGGCCCCACAGGTTACTGTAAAGATGTTAGCTCTTACTCTGAAATACAGAGCACAAACTATTACAAAGTCTGGTGCAGAGGACATTTATTCTGACATAACATTTAAAAGTGTCCTGTGGTGGTTATATTGAGCCAGGATAACAATGGAGCAAGGTAAAGGCATGCAAATTAGTTCAGAGGGTATAATATTAATCAAGGCAAGAGATGATGGTGACTTGAACCAGGGTAATACAGAGAATATCTTCCAGGAAGCAGAACAAATAAACAAAGAGATGAAAAATAGGGGAAGAAAGGTAACAAAAGTGGGGAACTCTAGAAGCCTGGGAGGGGGGGATAAAGTAATAATAATAATATTAAGATGATTTCCCAAATCTGAACATGAGTCTTCATTTTAAAAAGCTTACTAATTGAAACAGTAATCAGCAACAGATTCATTACTGTGAAATTTAGATATAAAAGAATAGGATATACTAAAAACATGGGAGAAATAAAACATCACATATACCAAGAATGTGAAATTTGACTTCTCAACAGAAACTCTGTAGACTAATAGAACATTGAGTACTTGTAGAGTACCTTAAGGAGGGAAGTAAAAAGAGGCTAAGGTTGACGGTTTTACATTAGGAGTGGAGAGCATTAGTCCCAACTAGTGGTAGGATGCAGGGATCGGGGTGTAGGGAGGTGTCCAAGGTGCATGCATGCTGGAGAGGGGTATGTAATAGAGTGCTAGGATCTGTGCTTGAAGACTAGGAAAAATTAGTGACAGGAGTCGACAGGTCTTTTGGAACACTGAAAAACAGAAATAGAAATGAAGAGATTTGAGCAGATATAAAATTGTTAAGTATAAGAAATATTTAAAGTTTATGTAAGCAGTGAAGTGAAACTTTAACATAATTTAATGTAAGCACTGATAACAGATTAAACACCAAAATCTTGCTGCTAATACTGATATAATGGGAGAATGTAAAATATGGGTGAGTGTGCAAAAAAGCCACCCCAGCTGCTGATACAGGAATTTGATAATGTCTAAAATTGGTAAGTATGCGTTGATACCAGTTTACACTGAATATAAATGTATTATTATTTACTAAATATGTAAAATAGATGATAAATAGATAGATGGAAATAAATGGATGAGAGATAAATAGATGATAGAACAGCAGCCTTCTGTTATGCACAGAGAAACTTTCCTCACCCTCTGCAATGGGGCTTGGATGTATGACCCTATGACTTGTTTTTGCCAATGGAATGGTGTGGGGAAAAAGAAAGTTCCTATGGCCAGGATCCTCAGCTGACCATAAACTACCTGATGATATAATTGGCCTTCTGCTAGGCTACTGTTTCCACACTTGTCGGCAATGAGCTGTTATTGACTGTGTCACTGTACAAAGAGCTCTGCCCAGTGTTCTGGGTAGAGGCAGAGACCGAGGTGGATTACAGACGTGTAGACTGTTGGATGCAAATGTGATTCTAGTGCTCAACCTGCCGCCATGAGAATAAAGCCAGGTAAACCCTTTTACCCCAAGAACGTTCCATTGTCATTTCTCAGTCTCACTGAATCCATAGTGAACCTGCCTGGGGCTGAAACCCTCAGGAAAGACAAATGGTAGCAACCATCAGACAAACACAGAGTCTTAAAACACTTTTGTGATGGCTTGTCCATGGATACCTCTGTGATCCACCAAGAATAGAACACGATGCCATTGGTTCAGGGAGATTGAGGAAACCTGTGGTGTAAACTTGAACCTAACTTGCAACATGGGAGCAAGTCCAGCTGATCCTAGTCATGTCCTGTGGATCCACAGCCTGCCCAGGAGCAAGGAAATGAGTGGCGTTGTTAAAACAGACTGAGAAATGGGATGAGTAGTGTTAAGGCCCTGAGAGCTGTGCGGATGATGTTCAAGAATTAACTAATAGGACTTCTGGGAAGACGGCGGCGTGAGCAGGGCGGCAGAAATCTCCTCCCAACACTATATTTAACTATGAAAATACAGCAAATACAACTATTCCTAAAAGAGAGACCAGAATACACAGGAAAGCGCACAGCATGCAGCTACACCCGAGAGGACTCGGCACCCCAAGAGGCGGGTAAGATACGGAGCCGCGACCCGGCAGGACCCGAGCACTCCCCCACCCCAGCCCACCGGCGGGAGGAGAGGATTCAGAGCCGGGAGGGAGTGGAAGTACACCCCGCGAAGTAACAGCCCCAGGTGATCTGCGTGGGGAGCGCTGACCCACATTGCGCAGTGCAGCGGAGATTGGAGAGACAGAGGGCAGGATCTGAGCGGGGAACACGCCAGGGTGCTTGCAGCTGGCTCCCGGGAAGGAAAAAAAAAAGTGCGCACTTTCTTCAGCAGTCTTAAAGAGACAGGAGCCCAGCGGAGGAGCCGGATGGCCCCGGCACACTCAGCCCAGCAGGCTGGGAGTCCTGGGGAGTTTCGGACCCCTTAGCTGGCGACTGGGAAAGCATGGCCGCACTTAGACTTCTTACTGAGATCAACAGCCTCCCATTCGTTCCCACCCCGGCCAGAGCTATAAAGGGCCCTGCGGAGCGGCATGGTCATGGCTGTGGAATAGTGGGGCAACAGCGCCACCTACAGCATCCCCACAGAATCTACACCCGGTGGGCATTTTTTTTGTTTTGTTTTGTTTTTTTTGTTTTTTCTTTTCTTTCTTTCTCTTTCTTTCTTTTTTTTCTTTTCTTTCTTTCTTTCTTTTTTCCTTTTTTTTCTTTTTTTCTCTTTTTTTTTTCTTCTCTTTTTAAAGTCTTAAAGAGCCCAGCTGACATACATGGCAACTACCAGCAACCACTTCTATAGCCATGAAAAGACAGAGGAATATGGTCCAGACTAAAATCAACCAGACAACCCCAGAGAGGGAGCCTGAAGGGATGGAAATGCACAGTCTTCCTGAAAAAGAATTCAGAATAAAAGTCATAACCATGCTGATGGACCTACAGAGAAATGTGCAAGAGCTGAGGGAGGAAGTGAGGGAAGTGAGGAAAGACAATGCAGAAATCAGACAAGCAATCGACGGGCTTAGCAGCAGACTGGATGAGATGCAAGAGACTGTTAATGGAATAGAAATCAGAGAACAGGAATACAGAGAAGCTGAGGCAGAGAGAGATAAAAGGATTTCTAGGAATGAAAGAATATTAAGAGAACTGTGTGACCAATCCAAGCGGAACAATATTCGCATTATAGGAGTACCAGAGGAAGAAGAGAGAGAAAAAGGGATAGAACGTGTCTTTGAAGAAATAATTGCTGAAAACTTCCCCATGCTGGGGAAGGAAATAGTCTCGCAGTCCATGGAAGCCCACAGATCTCCTAACACAAGGGACCCCAGGAAGACAACACCAAGACACATAATAATTAGAATGGCAAAGATCAAAGATAAGGACAGAGTACTAAAGGCAGCTAGAGAAAGAAAAAAGATCACCTACAAAGGAAAACTCATCAGACTAACATGAGACTTCTCAACAGAAACCTTACAGGCTAGAAGAGAATGGCATGATATATTTAACACAATGAAACAGAAGGGCCTCGAACCAAGAATACTGTATCCAGCACGATTATTATTTAAATATGAGGGAGGGATTAAACAATTTCCAGACAAGCAAAAGCTGAGAGAATTTGCCTCCAATAAACCACCTCTACAGGAAATCTTAAAGGAACTGCTCTACAGGGAAGCACTCCTAAGGCTAAAAAGATGTCACCAGAGAAAATAAAATCAAAGCAAAGAAAGCAGACCATCCAAATACTAACTAAAGGCAAAGAATAAAACACCTAGTATATAAAGAACGGAGGAGGAAGAATAAGAAGGGAGAGAAATAAAGAAACATCAGACTGTGTTTACAATAACTTAACAAGAAAGTTAAGTTAGATTGTCAGATAGTAAAGAAGCAAACCTTGAACCTTTGGTAACCACGAATCTAAAGCCAGCAATGGCAATAAGTACATAATCTATCGATAATCAGCCTAAATGTAAATGGATTCAATGCACCAATCAAAAGACACAGAGTAACAGAATGGATAAAAAAGCAAGACCCATCTATATGCTGCTTACAAGAGACTCACGTCAAACCCAAAGATATGCACAGACTAAAAGTGAAGGGATGGAAAAAGATATTTCATGCAAACAACAAAGAAAAAAGCAGGTGTTGCAGTACTTGTATCAGACAAAATAGACTTCAAAACGAAGAAAGTAGCAAAAGATAAAGAAGGACATTACATAATGATAAAGGGGTCAGTCTAACAAGAGGATATAACCATTATAAATATATATGCACCCAATACAGGAGCGCCAGCATATGTGAAGCAAATACTAACAGAATTAAAGGAGGAAATAGACAGCAATGCATTCATTTTAGGAGACTTCAACACACCACTCACTACAAAGGACAGATCAACCAGACAGAAAATAAGTAAAGAAACAGAGGCACTGAACAACACACTAGAACAGATGGACCTAACAGACATCTACAGAACTCTGCACCCCAAAGCAACAGGATACACATTCTTCTCAAGGGCACAAGGAACATTTTCCAGAATAGACCACATACTAGACCACAAAAAGAACCTCAGTAAAGTAAAAAATATTGAAATCCTACCAACCAACTTCTCAGATCGCAAAGGTATAAAACTAGAAACAAATTTTAGAAAGAAATAAAAAAGGCTCACAAATACATGGAGGCTTAACAACATTCTCCTAATTAATCAATGAGTTAATGACCAAATCAAAACAGAAATCAAAGAATATATGGAGACTAACAACAACAACAACACAAAGCCACAACTTCTGTGGGACGCCGCAAAGGCAGTTCTAAGAGGAAAGTATATTGCAATCCAGGCCTATTTAAAGAAGGAAGAACATTCCCAAATGAATAGTCTAAAGACACAATTACTGAAACTGGAAAAAGAAGAACAAATGAGGCCCAAAGTCACCAGAAGGAGGGACATAATAAAGATCAGAGAAGAAATAAATAAAATTGAGAAGAATAAAACAATAGAAAAAATCAGTGAAACCAAGAGCCGGTTCTTTGAAAAAATAAACAAAATAGATAAACCCCTAGCCAGACTCATTAAGAGAAAAAGAGAATCTACACACATAAACAGGATCAGAAATGAGAAAGGAAAAATAACGACGGACAACACAGAAATACAAAGAATTATAAGAGAATATTATGAGAATCTATATGCTAACAAGCTGGAAAACATAGAAGAGATGGACAGCTTTTTAGAAAAATATAACCTTCCGAGACTGACCAAGCAAGGAACAGAAAAACTAAACAGACCAATCACCAGCAACGAAATATAATTGGTAATCAAAAAACTACCCAAGAACAAAACCCCCGGACCAGATGGATTCACCTCTGAATTCTACCAGACATATAGAGAAAAAATAACACCCATTCTCCTTAAAGTTTTCCAAAATATAGAAGAGGAGGGAATTCTTCCAAACTCATTCTATGAAGCCAGCATCACTCTAATACCAAAACTGAGCAAAGACCTCACCAAAAAAGAAAATTACAGACCAATATCCCTAATGAACATAGATGCAAAAATACTCAACAAAATATTAGCAAACCGAATTCAAAAATACATCAAGAGGTTCATACAACATGATAAAGTGGGATTCATCCCAGGGATGCAAGGATGGTACAACTTTCGAAAATCCATCAATATCATCCACCACATCAACAAAAAGAAGGACAAAAACCACATGATCATCTCCATAGATGCTGAAAAAGCATTTGACAAAATTCAGCATCCATTCCTGATTAAAACTCTCAACAAAATGGGTATAGACGGCAAGTACCTCAACATCATAAAGGCTATATATGACAAACCCACAGCTAACATCATACTTAATGGCGAGACGCTGAAAGCTTTTCATCTAAGATCAGGAACAAGAGAGGGATGCCCACTCTCTCCACTGTTATTCAACATAGTACTGGAGGTCCTAGCCATGGCAAGCAGACAAAACAAAGACATAAGGCATCCAGATGGGTAAAGAAGAAGTCAAATTGTCCCTATTTGCAGATGACATGATACTGTACATAAAAAACCCTAAAGACTTCATTCCAAAACTACTAGAACTAATATCTGAATTCAGCAAAGTTGCAGGATACAAAATTAACACACAGAAATCTGTTGCTTTCCTATACACTAATGATGAACTAACAGAAAGAGAAATCAGAAAAACAATTCCATTCAGAATTGCATCAAAAAGAATAAAATACCTAGGAATAAATCTAACGAAGGAGGTGAAAGATCTATACTCTGAAAACTACAAGACACTCCTAAGAGAAATTAAAGAGGACACTACCAAATGGAAATGCATCCCATGCTCTTGGCTAGGAAGAATAAATATTGTCAAAATGGCTATACTACCTAAAGCAATCTACATATTCAATGCAATCCCTATCAAACTACCAACAGCTTTCTTCAATGAACTGGAACAAATAATTCTAAAATTCATATGGAACCACAAAAGACCCCAAATAGCCAAAGCAATCCTGAGAAGGAGGAATAAAACAGGGGGAATTACGCTCCCTGACTTCAAGCTCTACTACAAAGCCACAGTAATCAAGACAATTTGGTATTGGCACAAAACAGACCCACAGACCAGTGGAACAGAATAGAAAATCCAAACATTAACCCAAACATATACAGTCAATTAATATTTGATAAAGGAGCCTGGGATATAGAATGGGGAGATGACAGCCTCTTCAGCAGCTGGTGTTGGAAAAACTGGACAGCTACATGTAAGAGAATGAAACTGGACCGCTGTCTAGCCCCATACACAAAGGTAAACTCAAGGTGGATCAAAAACCTGAATGTAAGTCATGAAACCATAAAACTCTTAGAAAAAAGCATAGGCAAAAATCTCTTGGACATAAACATGAGCAACTTCTTCATGAACATATCTCCCTGGGCAAGGGAAACAAAAGCAAAAATGAACAAGTGGGACTATGTCAAGCTGAAAAGCTTCTGTACAGCAAAGGACACCATCAGTAGAACAAAAAGATATCCTACAATATGGGAGAATATATTCATAAATGACGTATCTGATAAAGGGTTGACATCCAACATATGTAAAGAACTCACGCACCTTAACAAACAAAAAGCAAATAATCCAATTAAGAAATGGGCAGAGGACATGAATAGACACTTCTCTAAAGAAGAAATTCAGATGGCCAACAGGCACATGAAAAGATGTTCCACATCACTAATCATCAGAGAAATGCAGATTAAAACCACAATGAGATACCACCTCACACCAGTAAGGATAGCCAACATCCAAACACAAACAACAAATGTTGGTGAGGATGTGGAGAAAAGGGAACCCTCCTACACTGCTGGTGGGAATGCAAATTAGTTCAACCATTGTGGAAAGCAGTATGGAGGTTCCTCAAAAAACTCAAAATAGAAATACCATTTGACCCAGGAATTCCACTCCTAGGAATTTACCCTAAGAATGCAGCAGCCCAGTTTGAAAAAGACATATGCACCCCTATGTTTATCGCAGCACTATTTACAATAGCCAAGAAATGGAAGCAACCGAAGTGTCCATCAGTAGATGAATGGATAAAGAAGAGGTGGTACATATACACAATGGAATATTATTCAGCCATAAGAAGAAAACAAATCCTACCATTTGCAACAACATGCATGGAGCTAGAGGGTATTATGCTTAGTGAAATAAGCCAAGCCGAAAAAGACAAGTATCAAATGATTTCACTCATATGTGGAGTATAAGAACAAAGAAAAAAAACTGAAGGAACAAAACAGCAGCAAACTCACAGAACCCAAGAACGGACTAATTGTTACCAAAGGGAAAGGGACTGGGGAAGATGGGTGGGGAGGGAGGGATAAGAGGGAAAAAGGGGCATTACGATTAGGAGACGTAATGTTGGGTGGGCACGGGGAGGGCTTTACAACTCAGAGAAGACAAGTAGTGATTCTACAGCATCTCACTACGCTGATGGACAGTGACTGTAATGGGGTTGGTGGGGGGGACCTGATGAAGGGGTAGTTTAATAACCATAATATTGTACATGTAATTGTAGATTCATAATACCAAAATAAATTATATATATAAAAAAGGAATTAACTAATAGTCTTCATTTATGTGCCTATACATACACACCATGAGCAACTTAATAAAAAAATGTTAAATGAACTAAAAATAATAGTAATTACAAAAAGAGTTTGGTGGGAAAGTTAGGGTTCTATATACTGAAATTTTCCCTAGTCTACTGAATGAGTCATATCTACCTGTTTACTCCTTGATGACAACACTATAATGTATTTTTCTCTTCCCCGGAGTAGCACAAATGACAGCATGAGCAATCTGTGTCATCCAAAAGGATGATAGATATATCACCCTTTGCATGCATCTCTTCTCTTCTCCGTTTTTAGAAAGCTATGCTGAATTTCTGATTATTGGGCAATGCTTAACCATCAAGGCTTTCCCAGTGCTTTCATGTGTATTCACCTTATTTCCTTGTTCCTGGAGTCCTGCTATTTGCTCCATCCTACGTTCCCCCACTCCATTGTTGAAAGGAAAGCTGGTGCAGTTAGTTCAGAGCAGCATGAGATCACAGAGTTGAAGAGGTCAAGGAAAGATTCATGGGCATAAATCAGAGTGGGATTGAGTGGGTTTTGAAGGAAGATAAGCTTTGGATGCATAAAGCAGAGTACACAGGGGTCTCCTTTCTGGCTTGTGAAATAGAAAATCACTTTTAAGACCCCCAAAGGGAAATCAATGGCTTCCTCCCCCATGGAGAAACTTTCCTGTCTTAACAGGAACAACATAAATAAGACTTCTATTATAAGAAAGGATTGGACTCTTATCAAAACCCATAAATCAACAGTTATTTTATTTTCACAAAGCAACCCCCAAATGTAATTTTAAAGTGAAAGCATATTTTAAATGGCATATGGGTATATATAATTTATGTTTCTGTGTATAAATATGGTACTGAGATATCTACTTACATTTGAATAATTATTTAGGGGAATACACTGTTTTTGCTATGTATATAAAGCCTGATATAATGGGTAAAATATGGGGCTTTAAATTACTATCAATTCATGTGAGTATCGTAGTAGAGTGTTGAAAAGCATTAGAGGCAGAAAGACTCAGATCAAATTCTAGCCTGTGTCTCTTATAAATTCTTTGATATGCTACTGTTTGTTTACACTATAAGCTTTGTGTCATGACAGGTATCTCAAGTTTGATTTCAAAATATGTTTAAAAATAGTTAGTGAGTAAATGCTGAGATAATATGCCCGAGGTCTTGAGAGGGACGTCACTCGCCCAAACTCAGACAACCTGTGGTAGACGCAGCTTCTAACTGAGTGTTGTTTCTGTTAGACTGAGCCACCTGTATTACTTGTACTTTTGTGTGTGTGTGCGTCCATATAGCAGAAATCAAATTCAAATTACTAAGAAAAGATGGGAATTAAATCAATGACTCCTGGGAATTCTTAGGGCATGTAAACCCTGGGAAAAAAAAGTTTGTCTCAGGGACATCCAGGATCAGGATTTGTGTTCTTTTAGTACCCTTTTTCTTCTTAGTTCTCTGCTTTCTTTTTGGCAATTCTATTTTTTTTTTATCTCACTGCACAATACCTTTCTCCTCAGATGGGAAATTATCACTGATAACTTCACGTGATGATCCTTGGTGATAGTTAATTTTATGCGTCAACCTGACTGGGTCAAAGGATGCTCAGATATTTGTTTAAATGTTACTCCAGGTAAGTCTATGAGGATGTTTCTAGATGAAATTACCATTTATATTAGGAGACTGAATAAAGTAGGATGCTCTCCCCATTGTGGGTCAACCTTATCCAATCCTTTGATAGCTTGCAGAGAGCAAGAAGGCTGAGCAAAGGAAAATTTGTTCTGTCTGCCTGTCTTCAAGGTCATAAATCAGTCTTCTCTTGCCTTTGGACTCAAACTCAGACTGGAACTATACCATCAGCTCTCCTGGATTACCAGCTTGCTGAACTGCAGATCTTAGGACTTTTCAGTTACCATAACCATGTGCACCAACTCTTTATAATGACTCTATCTATCTGTCTCTCTTTTTATCTATCATCCATCTACCTATCCATTCAAGTGATTCTGTTTCTTTGGAGAACCAAGACTAATACACCGTCTTGTCCTTTTGGAACCTTCTCCATCTGGAGGAAAACTGATGATTTTAGTTTCATTCCAAAATACTGACACAGAAAGAGTCTCTTTGGCTCAGCTTGGTGCTGTGTCCATCCCAGGACAATCAGCTCTTGTGAAAAGGCAGGACCATATTGTAGTCATGTGACAGTGGACTTGATAATAGAAGAAGTATCAGATTCTACAAAAGGGGATTTGAAGACTCAGTCCTACAGGTATCTACTATATTATGATATTATCTTTTAATTACCCATAATTTTTTTGTGAATGTAAGTGTTCACACACTCCAAAAGTTAATGTTGTCACAGTACTCCTAGAAGAGATAGAACTATTTCTCCTTAAATTTTAGTCAAGATTTAACATACTACTTTTTCCAAATAAAGACACCCATTCACTTACTGTTTAAGAAGATAAAATGAACAATTATTAACTGTAACAACATATCTTCAGTTAAAGTATGTGAAAGGACCAACATGATATTTAACTAGATGGTTTGACTTTTTTTTCTTCTCTTTATTTCGTATTCTTGCTCATCACTAATCCTGAAATTTTCAGTCATGAGGAAAGCTTTTCATTTAAAAATACTCTAAACTCCAGTTCCAAGTTATTAAACTGTGGCCTTTATATATTCAAATAATTTTAGAGCTGTACCTGAATGCCTTTTCCTCCTCTACATCATTCCAGAAAGTTACCAGAATGGTCAGGTCTTCTAGGATGAAAATATCACATCTATTCAGGGAAGGAAAGGCAGAGAAATTATTAAGTTAGTTATTTGGCTTAATAAAGACAAGAGAAACAAAAGCTATTTGATTAAAGAGAGTATTTTTACCTGTTTATGTTCACATGGTCTAGAAGGATCTAAGTGCCAACATTAGGCATATTTTTAAAAGATAAATCACAGACCTATTAAAACACAAATGTATACAGAATAAAGTACATGCCTTATAATTGTAGCTTCAAATACTTAATTACCAGTCTAATTGCTGTAGACTAAAATGATGGTAGTAAGACCTGAATAGTTACTGCTGCAATGTTTAGAACATATTTCACTTTACAAATACTGTAGGGGGTTGTAAAACAGCATCCTTATAAATCAGTTGCTTTAGAAAGAAAGACTACATTTTGTCCAGGCATTTTTAAGCCTCTAAATGCAAAGTATTTAGAGTAAAGTACATCCATTTATATATATACTTACACATATTCCAGCAGGAAATATGTAGTGTGTCCAGAATCAATCCCAGCAAATCAAGTTTATATTGATGTTCTGCCAGCCTGATCTTGTGTGGCAAAGTCAGTGAGGGAGAAAGCTGAGTCTCCAAGGCTAATTACTTTCCAGAAAATTCTCCATTCCATCTTTCTCTGAGCCACCTTTAAAGAGTAAATCTTTCACTGATCCAAGAAACAATCATGACATTAAGTGTATTCTGCTCATCAAATGTGGGGTGAAGTCCCAGGACTAGTCCCTTATGCCTCTTTCTATTTGAAGGGACGGAGAGAAAGCCCTTTCATCTAAATGCAGCAGACACCGCTGACCCTATTGTGGGTGTGTATTGTTTGGGTTGGAGCATAGGTGCTTCTGACTTTAAAATTGCACTGACTTTCATAAATTTACAAACACCAACTTTCATAGGGGTCATTCTAGGATGTATGTGTAGGGGGTGTGCAAGGTGAGAAGCAAGAAGGCTTAAAACCCAAAAACATATAACTCTGTATATTGAATTAGAATTACCCAAAACAAAGGTCAGATTTCAGAAAAGGACAAGTGGAATTTGTAGTTTAAAACATTCAAAAATAGAACAAATATAGGCATAGATGGGTTCATTGGCAAATTCTGCAGAACATTTAAGAAAGAAAGGACACAAATCGTACATAATCTCTCCAGAAAATAGAAAAGGAGAGACTGTACCTCAGTACAGTTTATGAGATGAGCATTACCCAAAAAACAAAGACTTCATAAGAAAATTACAGATCAGTATATGTTTTGGACTGAATCACGTTTCCCCAAAATTCATGTTAAAGCCTTACCCCCCAAAGAGATGGTGTTTGGAGATGGAGTGTTTGAGAGGTGATCAGGGTGAAGGGAACTAGGTTTTGAAGGTTGGCTCCGGGTCCAACAGGGCTAATGTCCTTTAAATATTGGGAGAGATGCTGGAGTTCTCGCTCTCCCAGCATGGGTACAGAGTAAATCGTTATTGTTTCTGGCCACTAAGATTTGGAATTGTTAGCTACTCAAAAATAGGCAACGGAATAAAGGAAGAATATTGCGTTGTAAAGCTTCAAATGCAAAAGGGCTCCAGGCAGGAGGAGGCTGTACCTAGCCCCAAACTCTGTGTTGACACCACTCTTCCTCACCTCACAGCTTGGCAATCAGATGTTCCAAAGCCACACCACGGTATCCCAAAGATTTTATTTTATTTTATTTTGTTTTATTTTATTTTTTGTATTCTGCCTTTCTCCTCTGCTATCGATAAAAGGCAATTATTAGAGTGTCCTTACACTAGCAAACTCCGGTGCCACCAAGATTATATGGATATCATAAGAATGATCTCCCTCAAGATAAGTCTCAGTATCTTCTGAATAAACTTAAGAAGCACCCTTGACATCATTCTACCTAGGTCAGATTCCTGTGTCCTAAGGTACTGTCAGCTTAGCTCAGCGGCCAGGCACACACCTACTTGGCTCAGAGCACATAGGTTCTGAAGTACTGCAGTGCCCAGTCATTCAACAGGCTTGGCAATACGACCCAGAAACATACTTGCAAATGGAATTCCTAGAAAAGCCTTGAATTTCCTAGAGTAAGTATGCAAATTTAACTCAATATCTGTATTAACCAGGCCATATGGATTTGCACAGAGAAAAATTTTCCATAGCTAAATATTGTACCCCTAAGCCTTCGTCAGTGTCTCACAAACATGTAAACGGGTATAAAAAGCAATATGAGAAAGTGAAATGTAAACTTAATGAAAGCCTATCTTTTTCCAAAACCCAAAGGAAAATTGCTTTATTATTTATTTACTCTTACTTTTTTTCCCCAAAACATATTTGAAGCTGCTAAAGGTGAGGATTAAGCTAATGAAAGCCATCTTTTATCCTAATTGTTTTCCTGGCTGTAGTAAATCAAGTGTGCTCAGAGTAGAGGTGTTTTTAGTTTACCCCTCAGTAGTAGCCTTCAGACTGGTGATATTTAATTCATTAAAAGAAAGAATGTCAAGAATGAATAGCAACAAATAAGTAACTATGAAATGTGTGGAGGTGGAGGTATAATATAGCCAAGGCATGTTAAAAAAAATATAAGCCTCTGGGGCAGCATTTTACATACTTTCCCTTTCATATATCCATACTAATGGCTTCAACCCCACAGGAGCAGCCTGAAAAGTCTTCACTTACTCTCATTCATGCCATATCAGCATTTTTGCAGATGTGGGCAGCTCTTACCTAAGACCTGTCAAACTAAGGCTGTCCACATAACAACACTCAAATAAATCTTGAATGAAAAAGCTTTGAATATTTATTGACAAATATTCTTAAAGCTTCAACCAAGTATCTTCGGGTTTAAATAATTTTTATTAGCATGAACACTTCTAGACACTTAAATTGATTGTATTATCTCATATTCCTGGGCTCTTAACAAAAATGGTGTGGGTGGAGTGGGGAAGAGTAGTAGTTATGTCTTGTTTTGCCTGGAAGCCTTGAGGACTTGTTTTACTTACTGAATTATCATAGCTGCACATTCCTGCATAACCACCTTGACACTTCTGAGGAAAGGATTAGTGGGCCTGAAGGTAGGTCGGCAGAAATTAAAGGAACAGACACAAAAAGTAAAAGAAAACAGCGGTGGTAGGAAGCTGTGCAGGCCATTCAAGAGCTGTGGGGCAATATCGAATGGCCTCCTGTGTAACTAAAGATCCAAAAGGGAGGGAAGAGGACAGAATTTGAAGAGATAACAATTATTCAAAAATAATGAATTAAAAGGCAGAGATTATCACACTGAATAAAAACTTTAGAGTCAGCTCTATACTGTCCATGAGAAATCCACTTTATGTATAAACCATAGATTGACTAAAAGTAAAAGGCATCTCACCATAGTCAAGACCAAGCTGGAATGACTATTCCTATCAGATACAGTACATCTCATAAAAAAGGACACCGCCAGAACTCATGAGGCCCATTGCAAAAGGATAAGGGGTTAATTCACCAAAGACATGATTTAATGTATATACACCTAACAATAGTTGGAGACTCTAGCATTCCTCTCTCAGGATTTAATAATAAAGTAATCAGACAGCCTATAAGACAATGAAGACTTGAATAACACCATCATCCAATGGGACTTAATTGGTATCAAGAGACCTTTCCACCCAATACACAGAATACATATTCAAGTGCACGTGGAAAATTCACTATGATAGGCCCTAATTTTTTTTGCCACTTAACAAACTCAGTGATTAGAAGTGTTGATTAGAAAGTATGTTTTCTGTCCACAACACAAACTGAAAATCAACAACAGAAAGATACCTGGGCAATCCCACATGTTTGGTATTTGCATTATTCATCCAAATTTAAAGTGTGCAAGCCCTTTTACCTAACATTAGTTCCAGGAATCTGCCCAAATATATGCATGTGTGGCAAAGATACATGTATAATGATGTCCACCTCGATAGTATTTATAACAAAGAACAGAAATATATGAAAGGATTATCCAAAGGAAAACATGATATCATATTTATTTTATAAATAAATGTTAAAGAATAGACATCTAAAGAACTGATAGATGAAAGAAAAAAGTCAGTAGGCCAATGCATTTTTAATTGGATGAAAATAAAATTAACATGTAACACTTCTGGATGCAGTTGAAACCACACTTAACCTGCCTTTGCAGCTCACAGGCTGAATCTGGCATCTCCTGGCTCAACTGCACTGTGTGACTTTCCTTTTCTGTTCCTTGATCTCTCTGCCATCATTTGGGACACTTGTGGCAACTGCTCAGAAATTCTTCACCATGAGAAAACTTGGAGGTGCATGGAAGCTGAGACTTCATAGAGAAATCATGAATATCGGAGACAACACATATCAGTTTCCAACCCTCAAGGAAATAATACCAAGGTAACTTCTATACATTTCTTCATAGGGTCCCCAAACAAGACTGATACACAGTTGCCCTGGAAATGGCAGGATTAATACCATGCTTTAAGACTAGTATTTCCCATCCTTTTCTATTACAGTATTCCCATGCTCCTATGCTCATAGATTTGGACCAATTTGCAAAATAAACCTGCAGGCAAGCCAGCTCCCCAGTTTATCCTTCTTGGAAGAACTCAGGATAAAGAAAGATTATGGTCGTTTGCCTTTTGATAATCCTTTCATATATTGCTCTTCTTGGCTATTACAGATAATATCGGGGTGGACATCATTATACATACATCTTTGCCACACATACATATATATGGATGGATTCCTGGAACTAGTATGTTAAGCTAAGGGGCTCACACATTTTAAATTTTGATGAATTATGCAAATTTTCCTTAGCATGGTTGTCACTATTCATCTTTTCATCAATGTTCTAGGAGTTGCTTGCTATTTTTATGAATATCCTTTCTTTCCAATACCACGGTAGATTGCTTAGCAGCAAAGAATAAGTTTTATGTCATATCTCAGGATTAGCATAGTATCTATTGGAAATACGGTCATGAGTTCAAAGGTTGTGTGGAAATAAGTATCCTATCTACAGAGAGAGCAAGCAGGATGCAGGATGCAAACATTCTAACCATGAGGAATTCCATGAACACAGAGTGGGCTAGTCAGTGGAGATTCACAGTCCAGATAATTGGTCAAAACACTTATGAACTTTTTAAATCTATAATATTCATGTAATTGAAATGCTCATTCAACAGTTATGAACATAGCAAGTAATATAGAAAGCAGCAAAAATGGTTGGAATTATGTACTTTCTTATGAGGTAGACTCAGAGTTAATCATCTAGACTTTGAAAAAGACTTTATTTATATGGGAATATAGTAATACAGTAGTCATATTTTCATGATATTCTTGATGGGTGGGTAATTCTCTAAGAAAAATAAAAGCCATAAATATTGCAATTTATGAAGGCTCAATTGCTCCGAACTTTTCTATTGCAGAAAAGTAGTTAAAATCTTAGTTGCTGACTTTCCCCCGGGATAAAATTTTTACTGGAAAGGTGGTTGGACTATGGAAACATTTACCAGCTGCAGGTATAATACTGTGTCTGTTGTCAGACTCACAATTTCATTGGTTTATTTCTGGAGGATTATTTAGATGGCTGTGGTCTTATATCCAGGCCCCAAGGAAAGAAAAAAAAAAAGGAAAGAAAGAAAAAGGAGCCTATGAGGTATGCCTTCTCACTACAGAATAGTGATTTGTTATGCATTTGTCTGAGTTAAATATAGCAGCCCGTCATCTTGCACAGTCCTATATTATATTCTGCTCTCTAAAAAAAGAAACACTTGTTTGGATAGTTAAAGGAGTCTCAATAAAAACCCAGCTCCCTTCTCCACGCCCACATTTATTTAAGGTAGATTTGCAGTGTTTATGATATACATTTCACCAATTAATGAATAAGAATTGAAATTTGTTTGACTCCTTTCTGCCATCTTCATTTACTCAGATTTGTTATTATTTTAATGATGGTGATTTTGAATGTGACATTCCTACTGGAGTAGCAACTATTTGGGAGGGAGAGGTGGCTGGCTGTTCACTCCCCTGGGTTATTAATCAATTGGAGGGTTGAGGGCAAGTATTAATCAGGGATTACAAAAACCCTCCTTCATTATATAAAATGGCTCATTGAAAACAAATAACCTCACCTGCATTAACTATATGAGTTCACAGATTAAAGAAATTGAATTGAATTCATTACAAGTGATTTTCAGTTCCCAAGTTGAGACCAATATAATGTTCAAAGGCAGTCTAGGTTCCAAGGAAAGCCTAGGACTTTGACTTAATGCTTCCATTCTGGTTGCTCCAGACATTTACTCGATCCCAAAATCTATTATGTTTTCATTGAAACTAATGGGTTTCAGTCATTTGCAACTGCAGTATGTATAATGATTGAAGTTGAGAGTATCGGGTCTTGATGCATGCTGATTGTTGTAAAATATTTGGTAGTTTAAATCTTTGGTAGCAGGATCCAAAAGCCTTATGTGAGTTCTGTAATAAGACTTCAGTGTGAGGTTCTATTTCATTCCTGCACTTGAGTATTTACTATGTTTTCAAGAGAAAGATAAAGTTTACCATGGACTGGTTTGTCATAATTTTGCTCAGCTATTGCAAATTTTATTGGTCTCATAAGCACAGCAGAGTGTATTTATGTCAACACCATCTCTGTCATATTAAGAAAAAATCACTTTCTTTTGTGTATCCTGTTTGTGGAAGAGTCAATAAAGCTTTTAGTAGGTGCCCTTCTTTCTGCTCTTTTAAATAAATGGTTATGCATTTTCATAATTATAAAACAATTTATAAAAAATACTGTCATTCTCATTCTAGAAAATACAAAAAAGGATGATGAAGTTAACTTGATCATTTATGACTCTACCGTTCAGAGACCACCACTGTATGTAAGATATACACACATGGATTTATCTTTTGTAGATTCCATGTTGATTTAAAAATTGATTTCGCATTATATGAAAGTGTAGCTATTGACTTGTTTCTCTTGACCTTATATCATGAGTATGTCATTATTTCTTAAATATTAATGATTTTAATCATTAACTTAATTTTGAAATCCTCCCTTCTAGGCCCTTCTCTCTTGCTTTCTTGAAGCAGAATGAGCATGTTAAGATGATAAATTTGGTGTTTTTCAGACCTGAGTCTATACTGGTCAATTCTGTGACCACCTTCAAGTTCTAAATCTTTGTTCAAAGTTTTCCAGCCTCAGTTCTACATTTTTAGAATGGAGAGATCTCCTTCCTAAAAATGCTGTGAAGAGCCCAAGATTTTGTAGAATCATTTAACATTGTATCTGCCATGCAGTAATAGCTCAGTGAAATTCGGTGTTATTTGTACACTGTAATTTTTCAGCAGAAATCATTCAAGTGATTTCTAAGGTCTCAGCCTTCAATGATAATGAACTCCAATGTCAAAGAAAATATTGTTTCTTTCTTACAGGTATGCAGCTCAGCAGGGGAGTAGGAGCATCTCATGATTGGACTGCATTGATAAGCATCAACTTTAATTTTGTGCCTTTGAAAAGTCACCCTGCAGCTATTTCCCTTTAACAAAGTTTCATTTGGCCTTGGTCCAGCCCATGCCTTTTACTGATACTCCAGTTATTTCCCTGGATTTGTCCACCTTTCCCTGCCCTAAAAGAGGTTTCTGCCCATGGCAAGATAAGTCCCCCTATGTAGAGGTGTAATTACATGCCACACATTTCAAATTAAGGCTCTTTAAAGATCTAGATCCCAAATACATATACTTGTCATCTGTTTAAATAAAGTAGAGATGTTCTACTCTATAACAACCACACTTGGCTCTGAGCTTTCGATCCCCAAATAAGTAATGGGGAAAAAATTTTTTAAACTGATGGAATGACCCCAAACATTCTATTTACATTATTATGTGTGATTTGGGGGGTACTGATATCAATTGTGGAGATAAGTATTTTTAAAATATTTAGCTGTCCTTTATCCTAGTCATTTTACTTCATGAGAATAATCATGAACATACACAGAAATTTACCTGTTAGAATGCCTAACATAAAATATTTTATGAAATTGAGAGATTAAAAACAAGCGACATTTCTAATAATATTAGAGAAATTGTGTGATGCTTTATGATTTTGTGGAATGTAGCAAATGAATAATGCTATCAGAAAATATCTCATAAGAGAGTAATGAAAATAAGACTATAAAGTTGGTCTAATTTTGTAAAAATAAAAATGAATTTGCATATAAAAATCCAAGAGACTGTCATTCCCTCTTTTTTTATCTGCATTTTTGGTTATGCTTAATCATAATGCATAACTTCTGTAATTGAAACCATGAGTGTTATTTTCTCTAATGTACAACAGATTGGAAAGTCACCTTCATATCACTAAAAAGCTTGCTTTTCTTCACTAGCACAAGGACCCTGTCATTGTCAAGGATAATATTTATGTGACCCTTGAGATCTGTCTCTC
The DNA here is from genome assembly GCA_032199065.1 of Smutsia gigantea. Classification (NCBI taxonomy): domain Eukaryota; kingdom Metazoa; phylum Chordata; class Mammalia; order Pholidota; family Manidae; genus Smutsia; species Smutsia gigantea. The sequence continues at coordinate 60,431 of JAVSCE010004017.1, read as the reverse complement.
CATCTTTTGCAAATGTGACAGGAGTAATAGAAGTTCAATATTCTTCTGCTATGTGGATAAAGTTAATATAGTTCAGTATTAGAAACATCCTTCTTTGTATGGTAGGCAGAATAATGGCCCTCCAAAAATGTCCATATCCTACTTCTCAGAACCTGTGAATATGTTACCTTGTATAGCAAAAGGGACTTTGCACATTTCACTGAGTGTTGAGATGGGGAGACTCTCCTGGATTATTGGGGTGGGTGCAGTGAAAATCATAGGAATCCTTACAAGTATAGGAGGGAAGCAGGAGAGTCAGAGCAAAAGATGTGATGGAGCAGAGGTCAGAATGACTGAAGGAACCATAAACCAGGTAATGCTGGGGGCCTCTAGAAGTGAGAAAAGGCAAGAGAATGGATCGTCTCCTGGAGATTCCAGATGGAATACAGCCTTACCAACTCCTTGAGTTTAGGCCTTCAGACCTCCAGGACCAGAAGAGAATAAATGTGTGTTGTTTTCAGCCACAGGTTTGTTATGGCAGCAATGGGGAACTCATACGCTTTGTAAGACAGAATTGCTTCCAGCTTCCTTGGCAATTCCAGGATAGAACCAGGGCAGACATTCAGAAAGACCTATCTGACTTCGTTCTAACTCTCCAAGGATGGCTTCAGGTTATTTCCCTGAAAAGTGAGCATTCCACATCTCTGTCTTAAAAAAAAAAAAAAGCTTTAAGTATCAAATGGTTTAACAAAGAAACCATGAACTCCCACATTTAAAAACTAGAACAAAGAAAACTTCAGACTCTCAGACGGAATGTGAGTAAGAAAGTGACTGGGCAGACATTTTTTGGCCAAGGATTCCCTAATTCAGTCATCTGTGTGCCAGCAGTTTAAAGTACCTACCATAAGGGCAGGTGGAAATGTGGTTATAAGCTGTGTAATGACAGTTTCTCATGCTTTAGGAAGAGAACAGAGCCCTTCATGTTCATCTGCTACATACCGGATGATCTTGCTTTGCAACATTTTGCAATAGAACCGGACACAATTTCTAAATGCCCCACAATATGTATAAAGATGTCTCGTGTTTTTCTCTTTAAATAGTTCTAATCATAAAACTAATACATATGCTTGAAGAAATCTTGGAAAACACTAAAATCATGTATCAAAAATAGCCTGTAATGCCAACTGCTAAAATTTTGCCCTGTCTCCCTCCTTTCTTTATTTCTCTATTTATGCATACACTTACATAAACAAAAACAAAATATAAAATTCCTTGTTAAAACATATGTTATTTGGCCCCAAACATAGACTTTCTGATTAGTAGGTCTGAGGCCAAGCCCCTAGAATTTTCATTCTAATGAGTTCCCATGTGATACAGATTTTGCAGTTCAGAGGCGCACTTTAAGAACGAACCACTCTGTGTGGAAGAATATTAGCTGACACTGGAAAAGGATCTATATTTCTGTTTTGTCTCCTATTTGCAAATTAATATTTATTTAAATTGCTATTATGTCTACTCAGCACATTTGGAGGATTACAGGATTACACACAGTGTTTAGCAGGTATGAAAGAATGAATGGCTCTTGTTCAGAAAATGTAATAATGAAACACTTTGCCTCCACTATATGGATAGTTCCAGTATTTGAGATTTATAAATAATAGAGATAATTTGGGTCAAAGTCCCAACTAACTCTGCCTTTATAAATGGATGATGGCACTTATTTTTCAAGGAATCCCATTTAAATAATATTTCCTAATGACATGTGTTTTCCAGGTAGTTTTTTTTTTAATTGAACTTTAAAAAAAATGGATTAACTGAAAGGGCTGGCTGGAAGCCTTGGAATGTAGGAAACCCAAGCTGTTCTGGTTGCACAATCCAAATGTAAACAGCCTTCCTTGTCGTTTGTTGGCATAGTGTTTGGGACACCGAGTTATTTCACTTTATTGAAATTTCTCTCATGAAAAATGCATGGAACAGCCTTCACTTCTGCCAAACCTCATGTATTTACTTCACTGGTACAGCGAAGATTTGTGTGTAAACATATGGAAAGCCCTTGTACTGTCTGAGTCAAGCATAGAACAAGAATTATTCTTACTGCCCATAGGAAAAAGTGTAACATAGATAAACTTTGCACTGGCATCCACTTTCGTCCTAAAGTCTTTCCAGAACATTCCTGCTTACCTGTGCTCCTGCCCTATGTGACAAGGAACCCTCTTGTTGGCTTTATCCTGAACTTGGAGAAACAGAGATATTTATGGTCCTGCGTACAGTGACCTATTAACTAAACTTAAAACTTAGAACAAGGTATTCCTAAACTGATCTATGAATTGCGAATTTATTGATAGGATATATCTTCTAATAAATATTAAGTCAAGTTTAGTTAACTATTTAAAAACAATCACCTTTACTGAATAAAAACATTATGTGAAGCCAAAATTAAATCATGAGTTCTATAGGACAGAGAATACTGTGATGGTATATAGTACTTCTAAAACTTTGCAGCTCAAACTAGCTGGTCAAACACAGTGAAAACATGCAGCTATGGTTCTAGGGCCTTAACACAAAGGAAAAGATACAATACCAAACAAAATGCCAAATACAAAACAAATGCATTTAAAAATTTAAATGAATAGGTGTCGCGAACTAATCATCTTCTAACTTAGCTCTGCTATCCGACCTTCCATCCCAGGCTGCCTATCTTCAGTTAACATGGACAAGCCTCAGATAGGTTTACTCTGTGGCTTCTTGTAACACACAATTGAGAAGGCGTTATACCACAAATGCTGAGAGTGCCAAATTTGGATGCAGACAGACCCAGATCCAAACTGGAGCAGATGCTATAGCGTTCTGTGCACAACCCGGGACCTCTACGTGGGCATCTGTGCCAGCTCCTGGTGCCCCGCTCCCCATAGCCAGCATCTGCCTCTCTGCCGAAGGACTGTCCTCATGCTCCATCAGTCCTTTTCAAAGCTTCACTGAGAACATGTTAAAAATAATATAAATTCTTGAGTCCCAACCCAGACCTACTGAATGAGAAACTGCACTTTAACAAATCCTTCAAATGTTCTTGATGCTACTGATGTTTGAGAGCCAATGGACCACAGACACCCACTCTGTGGACAAAGAGCATCTCTTTACCTAGGATTTCACATATTCCCTTGTATCTCCTGACAACTCTTTTTTTTTTTTTTCATCTTGAATTGGATTGATCGATGGATTTTTGAGTCTCTTTGTGGGAACTTTGCTAAATATCTGACTCTTCCTTAGCCTCCTTTCTTTCCCCAGCTCATGTCTTAATTCCCTACTGGTGTCTCCAGGGGAATACCCTTTAAAAAATCAAACCAACATTAAACTGTAAAATGTTATATATCAGTTACACCTCCATTAAAAAAAAACTTTTATATGAATCTGTGGGCTGGGGAATCCAGCTGAAGACATTCACGTGTTATCGGCTGTTTCTCTCTGAGATTACTCAACCTTGACTCTCTCCGTGCTCTTTTCTGAGCAGTACACGGGACAGTCCCTACCTCAGATGGCTACCTGGGCACTAGGCTAGGTACATGTGTGTGCCCACTGAGGTGTTCTACCCCTTCCTCGTCTCTCGTGTCATGTCCTCTCCTTTCCCTTCACTGGTGTTATTATTATTTATGCCATTATAGCTGTCAGTAGTAGTACTCTGGAATGAAGACCGATTAATAAAAATTATAATAAGAATCATTTCATGATCACAATAAAGACCTTTCTTCTTGTGCACAGAAATAAAGCCACTGCTGAGGATACCACTGAGAAAGAAAAATAGTGACCCTAACATTCACAGGCTGGCCCCATGCCATTCTAATGAACCTAGCCGATTGCATAGAATACCAGGCAGATAGGGCTACCCCAAGCCCATGGCAGGAGAGACCAACCAAGGCCACTTCATGCTTCATTATTTTGCCAAAGCACAGATTTTTTAAAAAGTGACAGCACCACCCACAAAATCCCAAGCACTTGTTAAAATGATAGCCAGCTGTTTTTTCAGCTAGACCGTTATTTTTTTGCTAGCATAGGTAAGATTTACTGAGATAGTCCTAGAATTGTCCTGCTTTCTAGAAGCATATAATTTAGGGCAAACTCTCACTTCCTTAGTCTTTGTCTGTATCACCTGACTAAAGCCCACATCCTATAATAGTTTCTTTCTAACACCCTCTTCCTGAAACACCCCCATGGTTCCCCATGGTATGTTCCTCTCTTTCTGCAATAAACCCAATTTGTTTAACTACAGCTGTGTTTCTGGTGGTCTTTGTCTGGACAGCACTGGTAACACTAAGAAGATGTAAGGAAGCAGTGCTTTAATCCAGCAATCTGCTTGTGGGGGACAACTCACAAAAAAGACACAAAGGAATTGGTAATTTGGGATTTTTTCATTGTTGTTTTGTTCGCCTGCTTTTTTTGTTTGTTTGCTGTGACCCTAGTCCCACTTATTGCTCAGACTCTTTCTCCCACACTGTGTAGATTTCATTATCACCATTATTTGTTACAAGAACAAAATTTTCCATAGCACACAGTGTCCTTAATACTCCCCTAATGATGCTATTAAGGTGACACCTCCCCTCCTCTCCTCTCTAGTGAAAATATGAAAGGTAAATATAAAATGTGACACCAATTCCCAGGAAAGCAGAATCTACATGACACGACAAAAAATATTTGTGGTAGATAATTAGTGATACAAAGTAGACTATGCTTGCTTCAAAATGAATGAGGCAGACAAGTCCAACAGGGGTTCAGGGAAGAATGTATACATGGGAAGATTTATGGCCACAAGCCTGAAATGCTGAAATCGAAGCCTTGGGAATAGTGATCAGGTGGGGAGAAACAAGGTTAATACAAGTCTGAGGTGATGGCTGGCTATTGTTATGTAACTGGAACTAGGGAGACCGTTACCTCCACTCCACCACTTCCTTCATGTGCAACTGCACAATCCTCTCCCTCATTCCCACCTCCACCGCCATCTCCACCACTACCCCTGCACCTGCCATCGTTTCCACTGTCATCTATCATAACCAAGGAGACAACTTCATCAGCACCACCTCCATCACCACCATTCATCAGCAAGAAACAGTTCTTGTTTTTCATCAGCCAAGTGGTAAAAGTTATTTTCATATTGGGAAAAATGTTAGAATATGCAACATGCATCGTACCCAACTCATGTGTACCTCCACATGGCTCCTAAAATAATTTCATAGCTTGTGAGTTGCTAGTTGATTATTTGATACAAGAGGAACGTTATTATCAACAAGCTTCTCCACTGAGCCTTATTTTATGGTTAAGATAACAGGAACATAAGAGGAAAGGAAATACATGGAGTATATACTCCCATAAGTCATATCGTTTCACTTGTAAAAATCATGATGACGGTAACGATTTTGACCCTAAGTAAATAACTTAGATTCTCTACATACCCTGCTCCCTGTATTTAACTAGAAAAGCTAGGCAAGCAGAACATGGCAATTTCATCTGCTAAATTCCATGAATCTCCCCATGAATCCCTGAGGTAAAAAAAAAAAATCAGTCTAGTAACCTAGACTATTGCCTTGCCCATATGTACTGTGCTCTTATCTAAGCCCTAATTAAAATGATAAAATCCAGGGTAGGCAGAAAATGATAACATGGAGGTACATGCAAAAATGATCATACAGACCGTGTCATCTAAGCCTTCTTATTCACAGCATTGAGTACAGTTATACTAAGCTGCTCCTTGCCCAATTGTCCTGGTAACCAAATGTGAGCATTTCTAATACTGTTGGCAGGGCTAATGGTGCAGTTGGTGGTCATGGAAATAAATGATGTTAACTGGACAGGGCTGCGATTATGCCCGTGGTCTTATTCTCATAAACCCAATGCGCTAACCAACTGTCGCTCTCTAAAAGCCAAAACTTTGGAGTGAAGCTTTCTCCAAATTTCCTTTGCCCACCCCGACAGAGTTGGCTGGAAACCTGCTTTCACGCTTGGCTAAGTTGGTGAAGGTTGGCCAAGTTGGTGTCTCACCACTGACCTTACTATCGTGGCTTTACCCTGCCCATGGCGGTCATCCCCAGTAAAATTATTCAGACACTCTTTTGTCATTTTCACACTGTTGGTCTACCCCTTATGAGGTAGCGTCTCCAATGTCAGAATTAAACACATATTAACTGAAAAGTACATCAGGCGAAATCCGCATTGTGAAATCATCATCTAGGTTAATAAATGTCTTCTGGAAGATTAATTATGGTTTCTTTAGATGCAGGGCAGAAATAGACACTTTGTCACTGTCATTGGTCTTTATACTGTTCTAAAAGTTATGATTACTGCTCCAGATTTTCAAATGATTAGATTTTAATGTAAATGCACCAAAAGTTATATATGTCTAAATAAATAAAATTCATTTTTTTTTCCTCCACCCCATGTGCAGTTTATAGAATTCCAGCCACACTGATTACTACTCTTTGGTAGAAAATACATTACTATGAATGCAAATATTTGGTATGTTAAATGTGAGTTCAAATTAGATTCAGTTTTAATGGCTCTATACCCAGGAAGAAGTTTATACTTATAAGAAAATAACCTTCAAAAAATGTACATAACTCTTCAAGGGAAATGAGACCACTTGCCCAGAAATACACATACCTTTCCTATTTAAAAATAAATACACTAAATATTGCCTGCCACAACTCAAATCCTATCATTAGCAAGCAATTTCTCTAAAGAAGCATTTCATTAAATTAATACATGTGAGAAGGCATTAGACATATACTATACTTTAGGGGAAAAATACATAAACAAATGAGCGGGAAGAGATGTTTTGCATCACATGTTGTATATTCCAACATTTTTCCCAATATGAAAATAACTTTTACCACTTGGCTGTTGAAAACCTGGACCTAAGTAACTATGGCTAGACCCTGAACAGTTTGTGTTCAACACACGGGTGGCCAAAACCAGAAACAAAACAAAACAAAACAAATAGTGGCTGCTGAAGTTTTTAAAGAAATGTAGCATATTGACCAAGTCAGGAAAATGGTTTCACACCAAATGAAAATATAAATAATAATTAAACATAATTATGTAAAGAAATAAATAATTTGTTATACATAGAAGGTTTACTATATTGAAAAAAATAGAAGCATTATCAGATAGCAATGAACTCTTTATCTGAATTTCCATTTGGAAGTATTTGTCAAGAACATGGACGTTTTCTCTCATTTTTTGCCTGTCACTCAGTGGTTATTTTTAATATAAAAATTCAAGTTCTGTTCTGGTAAACATTTTTTTGGTAATGTGTCTTTGATCATTTGCTCCCCTAAAATTTTTTTCTTAATGAGACTGTTAGCTAGCTGGTGGACTCATGTACCAACTCTCTAATTTCTTCTTTCCTCTATTATTGCTGATCATTTTTAATTTTTGTTCTACTATCTGACACTCACCTGAAAATTACCTTCCCATCCAACAACTATTTATTTTTTTTAAATATGGCTCTCATAATTTTATTTGCAAAAACTTTTTTCCTCTATTTCTTACATCCTATTCTTGTGTACAGTTAATATTTTATGTCCTCTTATGGATTTAAATTTATAAATTATGTATTTTTAAGGTTTTATTCTAATCCTTGCATTGTATTCATCTCCACTGTTAGTCTTTCACCAGTTACTATTTTAAAAAATCTTTGTGTTTTAGGTGTTTAGACTTTCTTCCAATTTCTGATGAAAAGTGATTTTCCATTTATGTTTAAGGATAAAGCATTGAAAAGCTGATGGGACGTTCAATGTTTGTGATAGGGACTTGTCTATTGGTGGGTTTCATTCTTAGGTGACAAGTAGGGTTCTACTGTTTCCTCAGAGGACTCCAAACAACAGATTCTTTATGCATTATTCTCTCTTCCTCTCCCTTTCTCTTTCTCTGTGTGTGTGTGTTTTTGTGTGTATGTTCCTGGAAAGAATCAAACAACGTCTTGTCTGACTTTGCAAGTAGATAGTCCTGGATATTTGCTTGAGCTGAGAGTCAGAAGGGGGCTGAAAGTCTTATTTTTCAATGTATGGATTTTCATTTGAACCTCCTGTTTTCAGTTCAGCACCTTTTACCACCTGTCCACTATGTCTGCTCCCACAGTCTGGAGCTAGCTCATTTGTTTTCTCCACAGAATGAATCTTCTCTCTCTCATATAAGTAGACAACATAATACTGGGATCTGGCTGTTTCTTATACATTCCTGCATCTAATTTACACCCTTGCCTTATTGTCACCTTTTTTTTTTTGATATGCTGGTACTCCAATTCCTGAATCTTTATGAGGTACTATGACAGGACTTAGATTGATCTTCACTGGCAACTCCCCCTGAAAACACTTCGAATTAGCATCCACATTCCTGTTAATTACTTTGTCTACTGTCTGTTGAATGTATACCCAATCTCCTTCTCATTGTGGATTCATGTGTTAGTCACCTGTTTCTGTGTAACAAAGTACCCTAAGTTCAGCTGATAGAAACACAAACATTTATATGACATCACAGGTTCTGAGGTTCAGGGATCTGGAGTGACTTAGATGGGTGGTACTAAATCAAAGTTTCTCATGAGACTGCCGTTACGATTTCTTGGGGGGGGCTGTAGTCATTGAAAGGCTCAAATGGAGCTAAAAAAATCCTTTCCACAATTGTTCATGAGGTTGGTGGCAGGCCTCTGTTTCTTACTGGTTCTTGACCAGAAGTTTCAGATTTTCACCATGTGGGTATCTCTCTATCAGGCTGCTCACAGTGTAGTAGCTTGTTTTCCCCAGTGAGAAATTAGAGAAAAAGAGAGAGCGAGTGGTGGCAGCCATATTCATTTATAACCTATAGACCATCTCTTTGCCCTTTGATTTTGAACAAGCAGACCCACCACAGTACAATATGAGGATACTACACAGCTTGGGAATACCAGAAGGCAAGGATCACTGGACACTCTATGGCAGGCTGGCTTCTGCAGCTTTTATTAGTTCACTTTCATTTGTGGAGTTTTGGGAAGAAGAAGATATAAATGTATGTGTTCAATTCATCCTAGGTGACTGGAAGTATGTTACAGTTTTTGAAAGCAGGACATGTTAAGGTAGACCTGGGTTAGGTTATCAGTGGGGGAAAATTGCCACACTAAATGGTTTTTAGATTTGGGACCATCTCCATAATGGAAAAAAATAAAAAACCTCGAAATACCATGCAATCAAAAATATAACCAAATTTATTCCATACCAATTAAATTACTCATAGAAATTTGACAGTTAGATCCACATACTACCTGGTATTCTAAAACCCTGACTAATACAGATGAAATTCTACCTGCAATTTCTATTAAAGGAATGCTGGGCATTTAAACTGAATTTTCTGGGACTAGCTGTTTTCTGCATTTTTTACTTTTTATGTTGTTAAGAAGAAAGCCTTGGCCAGAGGCAATGTTCTGGAATGAGAACATGATATACAGATGCTTTTTTCAATGGTATGAAGAGAATATGTTCTTAATAATGCAAAAATTGCAAATTGATTGGTTAAGTCAGCCTATCTTAAGGTTGGGACTCAGGATAGTAGGAGATATAATATTTGATGAAGTCCGTTTGCAACCATTTCACTTTTACCAGTGGGATGGGGTGACTAATGTAATAAATGCAAAATATACACTCAGATTGATACAATCTTACCACTATGATAAATGTTATGCTCTCAAACTATCAACCCCTGTACCTTGAGTTTTTATGAATCACATTTACATTGATTTTCAAGAACTCAAATCACATTCAGTATGTACTTCTAGCTGGTGAAATAGCTACAATAGTGTTTTACAGTGTTTATTTTATATTGCAGATGGAAGAGTAACTTCATGGAAAACTAGCAAATCAACATTGTTTTTAGTGAAACTGATTTATATGGTTATCATCTGAAAATTTGTATCATTTAAAACATTGACATGCATTGCTGCACAAATTTCCCAGGGTCTTCTAAAGCTGAAAACATAGATGTCATTGTATTTGGTGTATTTTTACCAGAAAGTTTATTATTATAGCGCTCTTCTTAGTAAGTTAGCAACCCATTTGCCAGCTATATATCATTTTATAGGTACATATACACAAGTTATGCACACAAGAATGTTGTATCAACATAAATATAGACATATGTGAAGTAAAGAGAGACATGGTCAGTGTAGAGAGGCTATCATGAAAAATAACTAATGTATTTCTTCCACATAATTCCTTAGGTAGTTCTATGTAGGACTAATTGATCCAGGTAGTTCCTGGCTGCTCATGATTCACTAATGTGATGGCTTTACAGCTTCAATAAAAAGGAAAATAGTGCCTAGAATAAAAAAAAATTCTCTGTTTTAAATTTTAACTGTAGGTTTAGCAGGGTCAGTACCCTGAAAGTGCTGACTTGCAGGACTGTGAATCTTAAGAGAAAAATAACATCTTATAGTTATTCTGTCCACTTCAAGGGCAAAAGCTAGTATTGCCCTTACATAGAAAACTATATGACAGTACGACCTCTAAAAGGAAACTGACCACGCATTGAAGATGATCTGAGAAGACATGGTTGATGCCTATGCGGTGAAAACTATCTTCTTGCCCTCAGTCTCCATGAGTGGAAACCTAAGGGTCGAAATTCTGTGGTGGAGAACAAATCAAACCACACCCTGAATTCAAAGTCTTTCTAAAAAGCCCTTTTACCCTGGCGAGAAGCCCGTAATGGGGTTTGAGTGGGACAGTGAACCCCTAGGTGGATGTGGCCGAGGGACCCTCATAGCTAAGATTCCTAATTGTCTGAGGATCACAGACATCTGAGAATGCCATCAGACATAAGGGGGGGCCATACTTAATAAGACTGTATTATATACTTGAAGCTTGCTAAGAGAGTAGATCTTAAATGCTCTCACCATAAAAAAAGGTAAATACGTGAGATGATGAAGGTGTTAAGTAACTTGATTGTGCTCATTTCACCATGTATACCTCTATCAAATCATCCGGTTGTATACCTTAACCATATACAATTTTAATTCATCAATTATACCTCCATAATGCTGGAAAGAAAAGGAGCATCTAGTTACAGAAGTGTAGTACAGGGAGAGGAGGCATCCAGGGGGAGAAACACCCATCACTGCGTGACAGATGCGGCTGTTTACCATCCCTAAGCTTGACAGAGCCAAGCAAGAGCAGGGTAAGGGGCCACCCCTCAGGAGTTGTGGCCACACATAGGGACAGAGGTACTGCCCATATTGTAGCCTAGCTGTGACGGAGCCGGAGAAATAAACGCCCTCTCCCTCCGCCCTGTCTCCTGTCAGTGCTGTCCATCTACCAGACCCAACCAGAAGCAGAGATCCCCGAAGCCAAAGGAAAGCAGTAACACAAGAGCAACTCAGGTGCAGATAGGGAGGAAAGGGCAGAGAACAGAACCTTGCCACAGAGAGAATAACCAGCCCAGAATCCGGGATGTGGGTGTGGAAATTCTCTCCCTATTTTAAGAGCAAGAGCAACTGAGACACAGAAAAGCTCATTCATAAAACGAGAACCAGATGATGGGTTTAATAATTTCTAGGACATGGCTGTATCCCTGCTAACGGGGATGTGCTACTTGGCATTTGGTTCTGTGGCCTTTTAATGGATGGGTGTATCTCAGAAAATTTGTATAAATGCCTTTGGTCTGGGTGGTCAATGAAACATCTAACCAAAGACTCACAAAACTCACCATATTTGTTTCTGGAAAATGGACAGATTTTTAAAGTGTGCCCATTCAGATCCGGATTTGAAAATTTCACTTGATTTACAAGTGTGTCTTTAAAGACACATAAATGGTGGTGGAATCTTTCTCTATTGCCCCACCCCTCGAAAGAAAAACAAAAAAACAAAAATGATTTGGTTAGTGCTTAGGAATGAAGCACCACACTTGAATATGCATTTATCAGAATGTGTATATTTATTTATTCACCTTTGCACTTATATAATCTTAAAGGGGATAATTGTAATATCATCCAAAAAATCAAAGAATTCAATTTCATGTTAGCAAAAACCAGGGTTAAAGAATATAGACTGCACCAATCTGTGTGTTCTGATGCTCAGGCAGTTTTACTGCCTAAATACATGAAGGAAATAATTAACAGTTCAAGAAGACAAACCAAAAATAATTAATTAATTTTTCTGCTGGATGTCCTGAATAATACCATGTACCTGATACCTTTCAGTATAGTCCTCTTGTTAAAAAAAAAAAAAAGTCCATCTTGGGGTAGCCAGGTTGTACAAAGGTGATGATTAGACAGTGGAGAGGAGCTGTATGTAGGTATTTCAACCCATTATTTCACAAATATGTTACAGGATCTTCTTTGACTTCTATTAGAGACAGGTTAGTACCTTTTTAATAGGCCAAGCTGTATTACATCAAATATTTATACTGTCTATACTATGAGGAATGTGATTTGAGCCATACGAGTTTTTAATGTATGTAGTAATGTTGGTTATATAATTAGGTGCCAATATAATTTTATCATTCTTCAGGAATTTTTCTGCGCTACCTGGTAGCATTGAGTAATGAGTCCGTGGGATACTGGATTGTTCTTTTCATTTTGATTTCAAAGCTGCCAATCTATTTTAAGTCCTAGATAGGAGGGTGCTAATTTATATCCGTGGCTAGAGATAAAGCACCTCAAATGTTCATGTTATTTAACCTTTCTGGATTACAATTCAAATAGTGGCAGGGGATGCCTACAAGAGCCACTAAAATGTGTCTACCAGTGATTTTTCTTTCACGATTTCAATCAGTTTAAGATCCTTTTGTGTGTGTAAAATAGCTAACTCAACATGGATTCTGTACTAAAGTATACTATCTATGACAGTCTTGAAAATATTAGAATTCCATGGAGATTTGTTTAAAACTGTTACTAAAAACATGGAAGGAGTTGGGCTTTTGGGCAGAGATGTAGAGAGGGAGCTGACATTGTATAATAGGGTGAAGATTCAATAAAATGTTATCTCACCCTAACAGGCTCTGGCAACTTTTCTTTTCTTTCTGCAAATTCTGTCTGTGGCATGACTGCAATTAGGCCAGATAGGTGTCTGGTGCAATGATGGTCATGATGCTACAATGACAGATGGCATGCTGCTGGGACCCAGGGCACAGTCTGGAAAAGAGCATGAAATTTCAGCTCTGTCTCTCTTTGTCTATGAAGGCCTCAGTAGTCTTGATTTTTCTTTTCTTTCTTCTTCTTTTAAAAACATATGCCATGATCATCTAGGTCACCGGCTGGCAAACTTTTCTTGGATAGGGCCAGACAGTAATTATTTTTTGCTTCGTGGCCAGTCTCTGCTGCACACTGCTCAACTCCGCTTTTACAGGGAGAAACCTACCAGAGACACCTCATAAAGGAATGAGCCTAGCTGTATCCCAATAAAACTTTATTAAGAAAACAAGCAAAGGTTGCATCGTGGCCTGCAGTCTATAGGTGTCAATCCCAGGCACAGTCATCCTTATCTAACATATTGAATACACAGAGATAGCTTGGACTTGAAACCTCTTCTAATTATCTTTGAAAACTAAAGTAGTTGGATTACATCCATATATAAGCATATAGGTTCTTAGAAAGAGGCCTACAAATATTCTTCGTTTAGCAATGGCATAGTGGAAGAAACTTTAGAAAGCTTTCTGGATGTATTCATTTGTGCTATTGCTGAGCTCTGCCACCACCTTATACATTTTAAATGTCCACTAGAAGTTTCTGGATGTCTTGCATCTTAATATTCTCCTAAGATATTATCATTACCAGTATTTTTTTATCCAATCCCCAATCCCAATCCTGCTTCAATTATAGCAAAATCTGAAGGCATTTTAATTTGGGAAATATTTAGGGTTTTGTATTTGACCTTCAGGGAGATGAATGAGTTTGCAACAATGTAACTTTTTCTTGTTTTAATTTGAGAAATCATTAACTCCTATACCAGGTTTACTCTTTTCTCACATGTCTATTTTCATACACTGGGACACGGAATGGAAAAAAAATTCCTAGCTCACTTAACAACAAATTTTACTGTCTTGTGCTATTTGCTTACTCTCTCTGAAACTGAATGCTCTTATTTGTAAGATAGGGATAATAGATTATTTTTATAAGTGCAAGTGAATTTTATATATAAAGTGCTTAGAAAAGTTGTCTGCATGTAGGAAGTGAAATAAATAGCAGCTAATAGATTTAATGAGTTAAAGAAATATTGGCATATCACCAGGTGGCATTATCATGTGACATCGTTCTATTTTACGATAAGAAAATTTAAAAGTAAGAAACTGTGGCATCATGCCCCTAAAGAATCCAATTAAATAGAACTCTTATCATTATCAATTATGAGCACAATGCAGAAACAAATTAGATATAAGACTTCTAGCTCCTGAATCCCTGGCATTTAGATGGTTTGTGATAGTTCTCGATGCACGGTGATGATACTGACGGTACATGTTGTTGGAAAAGATGTTATAAGCCTTTCTTTGGTTAACATGTCAATCAACTCACAAAGTCACTTGAAAGTCAGGCTTTACATATCACAGCAGAGGTGCTCGCAGAGTAAACAGTTATTTACTGACACAAACTCTCTCATTGGCTTGTTCTGGAACTCCTCCCACCAGCCAAAGGAATCAGCAGAAGCAGGTGACTCAAGTGTCTTTCTCAGCATCATGTGTGTATCACTACTTGTTCTCTTCACTGGGGTGGACGAGGGACACTGGGAGTTTGGATTAAAGACTGTGCAATGTCCGTCTGGGTCACGAAGTGTCCCATTCACAGTTTTGACAAGGAATTTCCTCAAGGGTTACTGGTTGTTTTGTCCTAATGCATTGCAGTTTACCTTCTTTGGCATTTATGTTTTGTAGGTAATTTTGAGCTGGAGAGTCTTGAAACCATTTGACTGGTCGAAGAAAATTGCTTGGAGCACTATGAAAATATCACTGAGACCATGTGGTTTTTAAACTCTTTTGCACTGTACTCTGTTTCCCAATTATTTCCAGCTGTGTCTAGCCACCAAGCATACCTTCACAGCGGATTTTTTTTTAATAGTTGTGAAGTGCCATTATTCGTTTATTTGTTCAAGTGAATGTTGAATGTCTGGTAGAGGTGGTCAGCTCCTCACAGAGCTATCACCACTCCTCCTCCTGGAACTTCATGCCTCTCTATTTTTCCCGATTTTTTATTTCTGACCAAGTAGGAAGTGAAAATAGAATGAAGCCTCATTAATTCTTACTCCATTCATTTACTCTTTGCAAATACAGATGGGGATGAAATGTCACCTGTACTCCCTATGAAAACAAGAATGCTTTGTGAAAATGAATATTCATAGTGAAATAGGTCTGCTAACCTCCTGTTGAGATCATTCCTTGTTCAAGTCATTAACAGCATCAATTTGCCAATGAGTCAGTCGTATAATGAATGGATTGCTTACCTGACCAACTTAACATGAATTTATTAATCCGTAATTTGTGTTGGTTACCATTCCGTTTTCTTTAAAGGTAGTCTACAGCTTAGACCGTAAACCTATCTTACAGTGCTTTGTACCATTTTCCCCTTCATTTTGGAACTGGCCGAACATAACCCTTTCTCATTCTAATTTTGATAAGGTAAACTTCTTTGGTACGTGAAGATGCACAAGTATCAAGAGCATAGCATGGCTACCAGTTCCCAGCGCTGATGTTGAAAATAATTAATGACTAGTAGAGAATGAGCAACAACCAACTGGAAACAGATGCCTTGTCCAATTGAAACAGACACCAGCCAAACACCAGCATGCTTCCACAGGGGCTCACCAGCTGCCTGTCAGCCTTGCCTGCTCCCACAAAAGGTCTACAGCTGCTTTCAGACCACAGATTAGCAAGGGACAGAGAATAGGTAATGATGGACCTTCTCTATGACTTGATTTAGTCTACATCTCTTTATATGTCACTTATTCATATTTTAACGAGGCATAAAGGCATTCTCCGGAAAAACCAAGACCCTCATGAACTTCCTCATTCTGAGAAGCATTTGAATTATAATTTGATGTTATGTAATATTCTGAGGGAGACATACACTCTCTGTTTCCAACATGGAACAGGATGCAGGGTGGGGGGAACTTTAAAATGATTAGCTTCATCTGGAATTCGGTCTTCAGTGTGACTTTATCACTTTGTTTAAAGTTGGTTTCAAAAGCAACACAAACATATGAAAACTAAAGTTTAAAATGCATTCCAAAGGAACCATGGATCATTTTTAAATTATCTATGCTTCTGCTCCCCTCCATTAGTGAAAATAATAGAGGTCTATCCACATTAAAAAATACCCCACATTAAGTATATGAGTACATGCATGCACAGTATTTATTTTTATACACATATGATGAAGCCTACACGTAATTCTGTATGTTATTTCTCTAAATTTAGTTTCAGTTCTAACAGAAAATTCTATATGGTGCAGAAAATAACATTCATCCCTGATGATAAATTTAGTAACCAAAAGTTGGCAGAATATTAATAGATGCTAGAGGTCATTTGCTCCTTTGCAACCACTAAAAACATGTTCTCTGTTAGAAACATTTGAGCAAGGTTTAAATTTGGTAGATTATTTGTAAAATTAGAGCTTTCCAGACATTCCCCTCTGACATTCTAGGAGAATGGTCATCTCTTCCGTCTTCGGTATTCTTAGAGATGTATCATGTGCTATAGGCATATCTCTTAAATGCCATATATGCTGGGAAAGCATACAAATCTCCCGTCTTGTCAGGCATCCCACAAGCCCATGCATTCCACAAATCATAGTAAAATGACCCATTCATTCATTCTTTTATTCACTGTGCGGCATTTGATCAAGTGTCCGCACTGTGCTACAGGATCCTGACACTACTTTGATAAATACAACTTCACCTCTTTTAGAGGCAAAGACAAAAGCTGATATCACATAATTTAATCTTGTATCATACTTGAAAGGTGAAAATAAAGCTTCTCTGAAGTAGTAATACACATAAAGAAGAATACAAATTTAATTTTCAAAAATGGTAGCTTAGAGGCCAGGGATACATTATTTCCTTATACAGGAGAAACATTCAGTCCATCATCAGCCATAAAGCAGGGCAAGAGCAAGCTTGGGGAGTCCATGGATTGTGGCCTTGGCCGATGGTATTTCAATACCCCATTGTCCCTCCTGACTTCTCAAGACTTCTTTCTCTCTCTCTTCAACTTCCAACTGACTCTTAGACATAAAGATGCAAATTCGATCTATCCGATTATTTTTCCTTTATATTTAATTTGCATGAAAATATGCCCTAGTGAAAACTTAATGTTTACCATTTCAATATTTTCCTAAGAATCTGATGACATGGGAATATATTTCTAATCCTGGATTTGCAGGTGCTAATAGGCTGGTTTTTAAGGAAAGAGAATGAACTGTTATGATGGATTATATGACAACTGTATGTGTTTGTACACACACGCATGAACAAACCAATGCTATGTAATATGTACTTAGAGTATATAATATACCTGTATATATGACTGACTATTATACAAGGCTGCTGTCTCAGTATGACAACTCTCTGAACTTCCATCATGCAAAATGATATTAAAGTGACTGTTTTCATGTAGAACAAGTCCATTTATTCCATTTTATTTCAAAGCTCCCAACTGTTTAAAAGAAAATTAAACACAGCAAAAACTTCTGTCAGGTACTCCAGAGGGGCCTCTGATTCTTTTCCCTTTGGGTTATGCTGCACAATTTCAGCAAGCACATTTTACAAAATGGGCGGAACGGAAACTTTGAACTCAGTGGAAGAGAGACACAAAATGTCTCAAGCAGTCTAATTGTTTTTCTGGGAAATTTAGTAATTATAGAGAAGTTCTGTTTATTTTAATGGCTACTTATCACCACATGCGACTCACTTAATGACCACATTTTCTCAAGGGACCTCCATGACATCACTGAGTAGCCCCAGTGCTTCCTGATACTTTAAAATTCTGTCACAGCAGCTTTCAGTATTGCAGAAGATGGTGAGATTCCTGGAGAAGTCTCACAAAGCTCCCTTCCATATATATACACTTAATATATATATATATTTAAAAATGTACCATACAAAATATAAAAAATGAAACATGTATATGTATTTATCATTTGCAATGCAGTGGGATGAAGGTTGGGCTTGTTTTAAATCACCACCATATACATGAGCCTGAGGGGTTGCTTCTCCAGAGTAGCTGAACTGGACGAGGAACTTACTCAGAGAAATGACACCAGCCACATACTTTTGTTCCGTGTCTGGCAAAAGTTTGTAGTCTGGCATGCAACAAGAGTCTATCTAATGAATGAATGAATGGAGGAGGAAGGGTTGAATAAACAAGTAACCGAATACAGGAACGAATGCCCAACCAAGTAAATGTTGATTCATAAGATGACGGGGAGTGGGGGTGATGTACAGATAGTATCAGGGTCTGAGGGACGGCCCGGCTTCAAAACTTCTCTAAATAATGGTTTATCGTATTTCTCTAGGGGCGGTTCCATTTTTACCAATTATTTCTGCCATTTAAGCGTGTTTCTCAAGAGAATGATCTCTCTTAACGATGGACTGTTAGCACGAGGACTGATGGATTAGAGAGACTTTGAGGTACTGGGAATGAAGAAACATTTTATTGCATGGAAATTGTATGACATTTTGGTCTCTTACTCTTCACCTTTGAAAGGATAACCCTCTCTTCTCTTTAAGTAGATGAAAACTACTCTGTGCACAACAGAAACCAATGCCCTTTACACAAGGGATCGCAATTTCCCTACGGCTTTTCACTGGCTTTTTTCCTGGTCTAAGCCTGCTGAATGTGTATTCTTCATAACACAGGGAGATAATGCACCCACCCAGAGGCAGCCTGGGCTGGGTGGAAGGTGGAGAGGTCAGTTCGGGTTGTAGCTTAGGAACTTTGACCCCCGGCAAAATGTACAAGCCCAGCGTTCGTGATTTTCTCATTTCCACTGGCCCGCTTGCGACGGGAATATCAAATGTTAGCACGGATTGCTGCAGCTGCGAACCATTATTTCCAGTGGCAGTGGAAATCCATTGAGAGATCTCCTGGGAGATTGTGCAAAATGCTGTGGTGGGTTTAATATTAACCCTTGCCACCGGTGTAGCTAAGACTTCCGGCAAAGACCAAATTTTACTGGTCAGCTGCTGCCAAGTTTTAGAAAAAACAGACTTCATCACAGGCAAGCTGGATTTTGAGATGGAAAACAAGTGCCTTCTAATGCAACACAAGGCCCCTTGGAAGCCTTTTGTCTCCATTTGACAGTTTCACACCCTCCTATGTCTGTTTTGTAGAGATCTAGAAAGCTTTGGAGGAGAGCAAAGCCTGTGATGAGGAAAACAGCACAATGGACGAATCCCGTGCATTTTTCTTTTATAGTTAAAAAAAAAGGAAAAAAAAACTATGTTACATTACCAGGCGCACTTCCATTTTATTTCTATAGCTGTATTTTGCCCTTAATTTGAAATATCTATGATTTTGTTTCATGTATTATTGAGGGACATTTTAATTCTAGACCTCTGTTTCCAGTTTTCACTTTAAGGGGAACATTTTTAAAGTGAATAATAAAGTCCTGAAAGACACGCAGAGATGGCCAGTGCAAGAATTAGTCTGCTCAGACCGTTCAAGGGCTAAAGCATGGTAGTTCTCTGAATTGGTGTGTCAGCTCAGTATATTGATTACAGGCCACGTAGTTACACTTTGACATACCTTCTACAATGAATTAGCTGCAGTTAGTTAGTAGACATAGTCCTATGTCAGAAAAGTGGGCTTACCCAGAGAAATGGACTTACAATTACAGGGTTTCTCAACATTGGCCCTATGACCTTGTGGGCTGGATAATCCTGTGCTCTGCAAGGACTGCCCTGTGCATATTGTGGGATGTTTCACAGCATCGCTGGCCTCTACTCACTAGATGCCAGTAGCACCCCTTCCCCAGGTGTGACAACCAAGAACGTTTCCATCCATTGCCAACTGTCACTTGGGTGCAAAGTCATCACAGGTTAAGAACCACTGGGTCAGGGGAAAGGGTCAGAAAGAAAAGAGCATAACACATTGCTTTTAAAAACCTATAAACATCCTTATAGCCTATAGTATTTTATACTCGGATCTAAATCCCTGATTGCAGATCCTTAGTTGTCCTGCTTCCTACTCAGTCTTGGCTTCCTTTTTGTTCTCCCCTTTGGTGAACTTCAAAGAGAAACCTCATGAGCCCTTTTCCTTACCTAGTGACTGTTGAAATCTTCAGGTGGTTCCCGGTTGGCTTTTCATTTTCACTTAGAATTAAAGCCTTCAACACTGTAACCTAGCTCCCAGCTGCCAGCTAACTCTATCTCAGACTCACACTCTCCCCAGCACGCTGCTATCCAGGGAAGCACCAGGTGGGAGCAGATGGACAGCATCCACTACCCAGAAGTCACCAGGAAATTGCTGTCCATTCCTCATGTGACAGATGCAGAAAGAGGCCATTTCAAGCAGCTGGTGTGCCCCACTATCAGAAGCAAGAGAGCTGGTCCCTGTCGTCGTCAATCAGAAAAACATTCTCTTACACTAATTTTTATTTTGGGGAAAATTCATCTTTGTTCCCTTCTACTATTTGTCCCTAAATGTAGGAGTTACTGCTACCCACTGGCACTGTTTCTACCCAGTTTTAGATTTAGATTGCTCTGGGAATAGAGTTTCTCAAAACAGCTTTCTAAAAGATCCTGTATTCCCACAAGAACATAACATTGTTAAACAGCAATTTCAGCTGAAAATTAACAAGGTTTTAAGGTAGTTAAAAAACTGTGAAAGCCTGACTCCCAGTGTGAAATACAAAACCTGCGAAATTCAAATATGCAGAAATGCTTCCATTTATTCAGAGCTACGATTAAGGCTGAAAAATGTTTCTTTGTTTTTTTTTTAAAGAAAAAAAACCCATAGGCCATAGTGTAAAGAAATGTAGAATTCTTAAGGTTGTTATTTCTTTCTTCTTTCACTAATTATAAGCTGAAAATAGTTCAATATATATAAAGTGTGGTGTATTTTGTATATACACTCTACCCTCTCTCACTTTCTCTCTATATATACATATACATATGTGTGTATATATACATACTCATTATATTTACATATAATATCCTTCTATATTAATATAGTATATGGAATCACTTAGACACACATATGAAAAGACTTCAGTTGATTAAAGAAGACATGTTCATGTGATGCACAGAAAACAAGATTCAGTTGCTCTGTGACTGTGGTCTAATAGTTTAACCAATAGGTTATCAATATTTCAGCGGGTTCTAAGTTTCTCGTACCTAATGTTAGAATACTAATAGCCTAATATTCTCTACCTGCTCCAAAAATCATAAAAGACCTTTTAAAAATGCAAGATCTAAAAACGTGTAGAAACAGGTATTTGTGTAGAGATATACCCAGCATTTTAAAAAATGTGTAAGGGCAACGACTATTTGAATGAATGCTGTATTCATTCTGTATATGGTGTCAAGTATACAGTTATTTTACAAGCCATGAAAAAATTCTTGCATCAATGAGATAAAATGAATCAGCACACAACTGTTTGAAAACGAGGATTTATAAGGAGCAGTGTAGGGTGGGAAACAGAGCTCTTCCCCCCAACAAGACTTCTTAATATTAGTTTCCCCTAACTTTGTAAGATTTTTAAGTATTGTGTACCTAGCATTCAAATTTAGTTACTAAAGTATGATTCTGAATAATACTAGGAAATATCTAATTTATCATTTGAGTTTTGCACTGTAGCAGAATAAGTATCTGAGAATACTTTGGTGTACATGAATATTGATAAAAATGGTATTCATTCTATCTGTGATCAAGAGAGTTTTATTGTATACAAAAGCATTCATAACAAATAGCTATAAAAAGCTAGAGATGCAAACTACCTTTCTTTATTCATGTTATTAAAATTTAGTCATTAAAATATCCTAAAATCATATAATCAGAATTCTTTATCTTTTATGATTTCTTTATTGAAGTTACTGTTAATTTAGAGGTGTAGAATTTAATTTAAAAGACACAGACCTTTCAAGTCAAAAGAATTAGTTATTCTGGTAATTCAAATCAAGAGAATTTCAAATTATTTAGAATTGGTATCCCAGAATCCTTTTGATTTTGAAATCAGTTTTCAATTTCTGGACTACTAAAGTGTCAGATAAATCATTGACCTATAAGGAGAAAGTAGATAAATTATGGTAAACCCATATATTGTAATAGTTCATAGCCATTTAAAAATCATACAGTGATGACCTGAAGACCTGGGAAAGTCTTCAAAGCATGTTAGGAAAAAGTGGCAAATTATAAAATTCTAGAGCTGGCATAACCTGATGTTATTAAATATATATATGTGTGTGTAATATATGTGCAATATATATTGATGTATATAATGTATACATATTTTATGTGCATATATATGAAAAAGGGAGAGAAAATATCACTCTGATGTAAATTTCTGAGTGGCAGAAGTATGCATCATTTAAAATCTATTTTATATGGGTATCTATATTTTCTAAATGCCTGCAATCACTGTTTATTATTTTATAAACAGAAAATAGGTATTTTAGGTAAAAT
Source organism: Smutsia gigantea (assembly GCA_032199065.1). Lineage (NCBI taxonomy): Eukaryota > Metazoa > Chordata > Mammalia > Pholidota > Manidae > Smutsia > Smutsia gigantea. The sequence continues at coordinate 37,838 of JAVSCE010004017.1, read as the reverse complement.
GCTATCATTGCAAAAGTTATCAAAAAATTAATTAGAACATTTAAAAATCTAGATTGCAGGTGTTTTATATTATAAATCTAGATTTATTTCTAGAGCAGATTGAAATGTAAAAGTAATATATGTTTCTATCTTCAAGTATGTTCTGAAGAGTGTAAAGTAAAAATTCAATTTGAAAACAAAAAAGAACACAGGAGTAGGGTTTGACAATTAAAAGGAATAAAGAAAAGAAAGTACTAAAATCCTTCTTAAAATCAGATGTTTTAGTATATAGTATTTTCCCAGGGAGTTTAATTTAGAATTTTTAAAAAGATGTCCAAGCCATAAAAAAAGGTTTCATTTTCAACTATAATGGATGTATTTTATTCAAAGATGAAGGACTTCAGGGCACATGGAGAACCAGACATGTAAAATTATTATTTCTATTTCTCTTTAGGTGAAGAGAAGTATTCAAATTTTTATATGCACTTTATTGGCAAAATAATTAAATTGCTTAAACTATTACATAAGAACATACAAACTGTCATTAAAATAATATATTTTTTAAAGCAGACCAGTGATGTTTCTTTGAGTTATAGAGATAATGAACATAAATTGTTTTATTTGAAAGGCTTCTGTTTGCTAACTAGCTTTTTGTTTAAGTGTAATTTTTATAGGGTTAATGTTTAGGGGTTAAATCACAGACGCTATAAGAATGAGTCCCTTACTAGTCTCTTAAGATTTTTTTCTTAATCATTAATAAATCCAAAAAGTAGAGGTTGGGAGGTGGGGCCACATATGGTGTCAATACACTTTAATTAAGTGCAATAATTCCCCTTTTCCTGAGGTAGCTGTGTTAAAACAGATTTCTCTTTAGAGATTTACATTCTGAGGATCTATTTTTCAGTACACCCATCAAATTCATCTGTGGAATTCCACTGCCCTCTGTTGGGTTACTTTAAAGGTGCATACGGCTTCCCATCTAAGATCAGAAATGTGGGGTTCAGTTTCTTAGTTTTGGGTATTTTTCAGCTTTTACGTCTTCCAAGGATAAGACAGCTTGAAATATTGTAAAGTTAAAGAAGGGCTGCTTACCTTTGTCACAGGCAAACTTTATTGAAAGACATATCTTTATATCTTGCAAATAAGCTTAGACTTTTATTACCATCTATACATGTAAATAATATTTACGAAAGCTTTTTGTGTATTATGACAGAATGAAAGACATGTTAAAAAATATCTTTGTATTACAACAGTGTCAATTTTTTTCTCTCTGAGGAACCAAATAGAAAATAAAATTTAGGAAGACTAATTATACCACAGTATCATTATATGGTAATTTTTTTTAGCTATCAGCAAGACCAGATTCTTTTAAAAGTTAAAATTCATTAAAATCTACAGTTGATTTTTTGAGTGGCTTTGTCTGAATTAAATTTCCCAACATTGAGCCTTGTTTCAGTGAGGGACTTTGAGAATGGATGCCTTTGATGTGTGGAGCAGATGGTGATCTAAACACGCTTCTAGCCCAAATCCTCCACAAATACACAGTAAGAAGTGACCTGGAAAAGTCACCTCACAGAGGAGTACAGAGTGGCCAGAGGTGTACTCAGAAGGGCTCAGGCTATCTGGCTTGGAGGCATTGTGACTGATTGGATGTCGGTTTTTAATTCATTGGATAGTGCTTTTCAGCTAAAATTTGAAAATCTCTCCTCCCTTTCCAACATCTGGCGTAGCAATTCCTGGAGGGACAAAACAGCCCTTTCTCTCTCATCCCATCTATTAAAATGTACCTGGGACCCGAGACAGAAATGAATGACCATGTCAGACTGAATAGTTCTACTCCAGTGTTCTGCTAGACATAAGTCCTAATGCCCTAAAGCCAAAATATTACAGTAGGACAATCTTCGACAGGGCAACTGATGGGAAATTAGCTTGGTTTCCTGTTATATCCCGTGCAGCCATTTGTTACATCAAAATGCATGAAATATTATAATCAGTTCAACTCATTTCTTCATTGAAAGAACCAAGTAATGATTAAGTCCCTATATTTGCTCTCCTAGTGGCTGTTAATCTTTTAATTTATAAAAAACTATTTTAAGCAGTTTTTCTATGAAGTGTTTTCAGACAGTACTTAGCATACTAAATATGCAAGAAGACTTGAGTTTGGCTTTATTCCTCATACTTGAATGTTGCAATTTAAGGACAGTCATTTATAATGACACTTCTATTTTAATTATAAAGGATTCTTAAAAGGCTTAGTTATCATCTGCCTCTTTTTATCCATGCCAAATTTCCTCAAATAATCAAAGCTCTTTCAATAATATGAAATCTTGGTGTGAAGGACTAATATGACACCTATTTTTTTTTTTGGTTTCCCATGAACTAAAATACAACAAAGAAGAACAAATTGGGAATAGTAAAACTATATTTATGTCTGTAAGTTGTTACAGATCTGCCATTTGATCAATGTTTACTCATGGCTCTTTCATTTACCAAGACAAATATATACATGAATACAACTGACATACCATCTATAAATTATCATCACTGTTAGAGGAAAGAAATACCCATGTATTTAGTTTAAAAAAGACTAAAATCTAAGTTGTGAATTACAATGTAGATTACTCTGTTTCTCTATTAGCATATGCCTTCAAATATATGGGTAATGATGTCAAATGTAGATTGAGACATCAATAATCTTATATAAGTTGTTAAAATGTCTAAATGTAAAATGTAAAAATGTCTAAATGTAAAAACCCCGTGTGTAATTTGAAATAGAATACTCATTATTTAGGGACTGATGATTACACTAAAGGTGGTAAAATTGGTTTAAACACCAAAGTGTTATTGTTGAAAAATGTGTGAGATCAGAATTCATGAATATTCTAAATATCTTCTTACACAGACCCTGACATTTATCTAAATCATCTTTGTTTAAAATCAAACTTGCTGCCACCTGTAGTTAAAGCATATTATTTGGTGACTGTTTTGAAACAGAGTAAGAGAGAATGCATTAATAAAAGATGTCTAAGATATCTTCTAGTTTATTAAAGAGAAAATAAAAATCACATATTTCCTTAATCTAGAAACTGTCTTGCTAAGTCATCTTGGCAAGAGATACTCTTCACGTACAATAGAGTGTTCTCTTATGACTGTTGAGTCAAGATTTACTGGGCTGGGGTGGATCAGAAATGCCTGCATTTCTAACTTGGCACCACCCTTTAGGACTATGGTTCTAAACATTCGTGGAAATTTTTGATCAAGCTTCAACTCAGAATGTAAGAGCTTTACCTTCTTTCCCACTCTCTCATTCTCCTCTTCTGGAGATATGTCTGAACATTATCCTGCTATGAACTCCATCCTATCTACTGAAGATACTTGATAACAACTCTTGGATAAAGAAATATAGAGTGCCACCAACTCCTGCAAAAACTGAGAAATTTCCATTGGACTGTTCTGTGCTGTCTCTGATCCTTTTCTTTCTTGCCTTCTTTAATCTTTGTCTTATGAGTACATAAATTCCCAGCATCACAACTACATTAGGAATATCTAGGTCCATGCTGTTTCCCATTTAAATTTTAACCAAAATAGATAATGAGAAAATAACACTAAATTTTTCCTTCATTCAGTCAAGACAGATTATGAGTTTTGTAAAGGAAACTTTTGAAATGAATTTCTGCAAGTCTACTGTATTTCAGTCATTTCATTTGGCCCTTGATAGGCATCATCTCGTATCATCTTGTCAGTAGTTCTGTAAGTCATTATCATTACTTCCATTTCATACATGAGGAAATTGAGGTTCAGGTGGAGGAAATGACTTTGTTCACTTGGAGGAAAATACAGCAATCGTTGGACATGGACTTTTTCCACTGCAAACTTCTTATTGCATTATCTTCCTCTATTTTCCCCAAATCTCTGCTCCCTCCCCATCAATAAAGCTTAAATGAATTTTTTTACTAGACAAAATTTTAGACCTTTAAAAGACCTAGTATAGCCCTTAGATAAAAAATACAATTTTGGTAGGAAAAGAGTGAGTTCTTATAAGCAGGATTCCAAGAACAAATTTCTGTGTAGCCAGGTAAACCGTGGTGCCTTCCGAATTTACATCTTCACTCAGTCCTATGACTGGCATCCATGTCTCTCAATAATAAAGAAATTTCCAGAGCCTTGTCTTTCCTGCACCATGACAAACTACTCTTCAGTTTCAAAAGACCTTACAAGTTAACCATATTCCCCAGTGCCACTCTGGCATCCTTAGAAATCTTAACACCCTGAATCTTCTCTGGATACCGCATATAAATGAGTTATATTTACTACTCTGTCTTTTATTACTACTCTTAATCACTAGAGAACTCATGACTCTTTCTGCTAGTTTTTACTAGAACCCTGGGTCGGGTGGGGTTGCAGATACAGAAATCCAATGGAAGGTATCCTCTTGAATCCATTGGTTGGAAAACCATTCTTTAACCTCCTGTTTCTGGGTATCATCTTTTGTTCTTTTGTACTGCTTGATACGTTTCTGTTGCCTGTCCGGGAGATGACACTAATTTCCAGTTCAACTGAAGAGCGGAGATGACTTGGGTTTACTAAATAATCAACCCCAACTACTTTCCTCAGTTACCTGATGGCTTTTTCCTAAGGCAGGGATGAAGAGCGATGCTTTTCCTCGGGTCCCTGATTTATACCATTGTGACATATACGATTTAAATAATTAAATCTATGTAACCCATCATCATAATCACCCACAGTAGCCAACTATTATTTTGCAAACTTTAAAGTAATTTTTAAATTGGTTGGTATTAAAGGAGCAGGCAACTGTGTTTGTAGGGGGGCTAATGTCAAACAACACATTTACCCAAACTTGCAAGATTTGGGTAGAGTTGCTCCTAATATTTTCACCTCCAACTTTTTATACAGAATATATTGAAGACCAATTTAAATAATTTCTTAGTTTAAAAGTTTTTTTAATACAATCTTTTGACTTGACCATATCCTGAAATGCTTATAATTTAACAACACCTTGCGAAATTTATAAAGCCTTAATTGTTTAGGATTCTTGTGCTCTCAGTTTCATTCTTTTCAACCTAAGGGAGTCAAAATGACCTTTTCTAATATGCAGTCACTTTCATTTGTTATCCTATTATGTATAAACACTATGAATCCATATAAAGAAAAGGTAAAATTGAAGTTAAAAACACATTATTCAGGCTCATCATTGAGGTTAAAAAATAGCTTATTCCAGTTTTACTATAAATACCAGTGAAACATATATGTGTATTGCTCATAGGATTTTCAGGCAAAAATATTATATGTTGTGCCTAATATTCCAAGCTCGGTTCCCATGCTGACAGACTCTACCCTTTGCTCAGGAGATTTCTGATAAATATCTCTGGTCATAAGTAAGACAAGGGAATCAGCATAGAGAGAAGAGCAGAACAATCTATCCAACTTTATAAATAGGAGAGATGGCTGTTTTCAAAAGAGCTCTCCTATTGCATTCACAACTTATAGTGCATGTTCCACCATCAGTAGCTCAAGCAGAATATTTGTGGACAAAACATAGTATAGTATAGTAAATTATATTAAATGCAATAAAAACATTGTGATGCTTTTGTGAAGTCTCAGGGAACTTAGAAAGATTCTGTCAACTAACAGGAGCAGTACGCTTAACAAAAGGTAGCTGACTTCTTTCCCCAAGATCGCTCAGCATGCCTGAGTATTTACAAGAGAAAATTTTGAACAAGGGGATCTCATTTTCTAAATGGTTTCCATGGTTTTATTCTGTTTGTTTTGTATTTTCTTGGCACCTGGATTAAATTATCTGAGAGTAGAGGAAATGAAGATGGTAACAAACCAATAATCCTCTTCAGTGAAGAGCATTTAAAATTCAGAAACCATCTAAGTTTAATTTCTTCCTCATTAGAACTGGGAGAGCAGAGACATGGGGAAAGGGGGTTGATTTGGGAACGTTGCAGCTCATTTTTAAACATCGCGGTATTTTTCTTGAAACAGAAGGTAGTAATCAATGAGAAGTTATTCAGTGTGGTTCAGCTCATATAATACTTTCCTGGTGTTAGTCTAACCACTATTGCTTTGCACCTTTTTTTTTTAAACCTTAGTAGACTCTTTAAGGTCACATCTGTTAGGGCACATAATGGTTTTTAATCACACTTTTCTAAATGACTAGAACACAAGTATGTGAGGGGAGCGGCACTTAAACCGAAGCCTGATCCCTGTTGTAGGATATTTGGGTGGTGATTTTCTGGAGGATTGAATGCAAAATGGCAGAGACCCCTGCTGAACTCATACCAGTTGATATACAGCTGAACAATCAAATACAGGCCAGCTCCCACTCTGAGTAAGTCTCCTTTCCCAAAGGAGGATCATGGAGAACACACTTTCAATTTTAGGGAGCAGTGAAGGCTAGAAAAATATATTATCTTTACAGACCCCTGTCTTCAATTCCAAACACCTCTAATGCACCTTATTCTACATCAGATCAGTTGCAACCAAATTATACTAAGTATTCACAGTACAGGGCTCTTCCCCCCAAATATGAATAAGGTGCTAAAAACAGATTTTTCTTCTTTTTCAACTGGTGTTCAACCAGAGTCATCAGTGGCATGCTAAAGGTCCACAGAATATAAAATTTGGTTTGACCTTTTTATTTCCTCATTTTAAAGATGAGTCCTTTGAGTTATTGACTGGGCCAATGACCAGAATGATAACACATGTTATGTGAAGCTCTGAGAAGAAAACACTGGTTTCCCATCTGTATATCTTATGGCAATTATATCAAGGCTATTAATAAGTTAACCTGGTCGTGCTAAGAAAAGAAAGTCTGAACTATTATAGCCATAAACTCAAAATTAAATTTTGAAAAATTGTCCATATAATGCGTGCCAATTCAATGTATTGATAATGTATTTATGACCTACCACATGTAAAGGCAGGTACTACTATCCTGGGCAAAAGTGATTCTAACATAAAAGACATTCTCAGGAATTATACAAGGGGAGAAAGACCAGTTAGCAAGCAGAAGGCAATCTTGTAAGTACTCTTAGTAAGGTAAGAGAATATGAGACTGTATGGAACATGAGTCTCATGAAGTTAAACGCAAAGAGAAGGAACTTCCGACGGCCTGAGTGTCAGGAGGTAGGAAGAATTCCAGAAGACTCTCACCGCAGGGAGTTGAATGGAGCCTTATATGGGAGAGTCTTGAGTCATACGGGCAGGCTGGGCGAGGACATGGTGAACGTGGGAAGAAGTAAATCACAGGCAGAGGAAACAGTAGGAGTGAAGTCATAAAGATGAGAGGCAGAGCATTTAAGGAAATACATATAAAGAATAACAGGAGTATTTATCTTTGCATTTTCTTACTATTTAGATAAGTAAAACTTAGAGTAGTCTCTCCAATTCAATGCATGTAGTCATTCTTCAGGATTATATATTTTTCCACTTGGATAAGCTTGTTCACGGTGCTGAAATGTATGGTTTCAGCAAAATCCTCTTTCCATTATTGTTTTTCAGTGTCCATTTGTACTTCCAGCAGACTTGAAGCAGGAGGGATAAAGAAGATGAAGCATAACCTGACCCATTTTCCTAATTCCTAGTTTATAGATTGATAGGGAGCAGGAATTTTGATCACTATTTTAAATACTGTTATAAAGTAACATGATAGATAGGCCAATCACCTAAAAGACTAAAGATCTTGAACAATCTTCAAAAAAAATTTATCTAGAGAATAGTTTTGTTCACAAGAAACAGTAAGTTAGCTAGCCAGAAAAATGCAAAAATTCACATCAATCACCACTAAAGAACTCATTTTTGAAGGCTTAACTTCCAAGTAACTGTATGAGCATCAGGAAAGTCTTATTCCTTGTCTTAATACTTTCTTCTTAAAGGAAAACAAACACCTACTAGCGTTAGTGCCACAATAATTCAATTGACCTGAAATATGGACAGTAATTCTGGTTGTTTTTTAAATCCACTGCAATATTCCTTGCATAGATTGGGGTGGGGAGTGGTATGTTCTCTAAGCTGGTAGACAACATACTGGCTTTAATTATTGACCCACCGCTACAACAGGAACTTTGCAATCCTTTTTTTAAACTTTGAAGGTGAAAATAACTAATAAAAAGAAGAGTTGGATCAAGACCACCAACCAGTAAGAGGTTCTGCTTCTTAAAGGATATTCAGTCTGTTTGATTTGACTTGTTTGACCATTTTCAAAATAACCCTGCATTTCATGTACTACATGAAAATATAGTCAAACACCTAATTTACACAGATCTAAAAAGGAAGACATGGAATACATTTATTTAAAAATATGAATTATTTAAAAAGATGAAGCTACTCATTATTTGTATGAAATTAATGGAAAGCCATTATTTGGATGAAGGCAGCAGAAAGAAAAGACACAGTGCTTATGAAAGCAGCAGAAAGAAAAGACACAGTGCTTTTCTAACAGGAAATTAAAGGTAAGTCCTAAAGGTAAGTCCATTTGGAGTTGCTTCAAGTGAAAACAAGTGACAGACTAATGAGGCTAGGAGCTGCACAGATTCCAGAATCTTACGGGTGCATTTTCTAACTGATAGCCTTTAAATAACCTTTAATTTTTCTGTGTTAAAATCTACATTAAAACAGGGAAAATTGAGGAAGACACTTATTAGAAAGAAGCAGGAGCTCATGTGGTATTATTTTTACAGCCATTCAGTGTGTTGATATAAAGCAATACATTTGAGTCAAACATCATCTGTATGAGTAGTTAAAGTGAAAACTGATCTGACTTTGTACTGTGGCCCAACTGGCCGTCCAATTAGCAAAATGATTAGCTAGGCTAATACCAACAGACCCATTCCTGTGTCAATTTGACAGTTATATCACCACACAGATTTCAGCCTTTCCCTTAGGGCCTCGGACCATAATCCATACATTTTTTAAAGAGAAACCATTCATTGGATTTCTGTCAGAGGCACAAGTGTTTTTTTTTTCTGCAATTCAGAAATACTTCAGTATTTTTCCAAAATTTGGAAGATTTTGATTTAAAATATATATGATGAATTCAGTGCACCTCCAAATTATTTTTTGGAAGAGTTTGTAGTAGAAGAGTTGGTTTTTATAACAAACAGCTTTAAACATGAAGTACGTCTTTGGCTTGTAGCTACAGTAAATTAGAATAGTTTAAATATAAGCCATTTAATACTGTTATTTGAATATACACTCTCACTTAAAACTCTCAAATCCTGGAAATGTAGTTTAAAATAAATTCATGCAAATCATTTCCTTATTGATGAGATTGCCAAATGTGAATTTCTTGACAAGAGTACCCTCTTGATATTCTGTGTATTTTCCAGATAATTGATTGGCTCAGAGACAACAAAGTTGGGTAAATCACTCCTTTATTTTGAGCTTATGGTCTTCACCAAAGAAACTAGAATTAAGAGCATCATGTAAGAAGAAAAACAAGGTCCTTAACCCTTACTAATAGTACAGCAGAAATCTTCCCCTGGGTCTTTGCATAAGCTCAAGGAGTAACAAAGGCTACTTAAGATTGCATGCCTGCGTGTGTATGTGTGTGTGTGTTCACACATGTATTTTTCTGGGTTGGGAGATTATTGTACATTTTTTATCCAGTTCTCACAATGGTCTGAAGCTCACAAAAATTTAATAACCCTGCTTTGGAGTGCTTACTAAGGCTAAAGTCAAATTTCAAAGGGGAGGGTGCTGGGTATCTTCCATTTGGCCCAGCAAATCCTCCAGCTTTCCCACACTGCCCCTGTGCCAGGGAAGCCAGCCTGTATGGATTGCATCAGTGGATCCCTTTCGGATTCCTGTTAGGATTAGCCAACGGAGAACAATGGTAGGCTATTACAGCGAGAGGAGGTCTACATAGATATCCAGTCCTCTGGCTCCCTCCAGATGGAGTTAACACATTCTGGCTGGAGCCTTTCACCAAAGTCCCAGATCCTTCAGGAGGCCTTGTTGACACAGAGCTCTCACTCTGCCTTACCCCTTCAGGTCTAGGGGTGGTAATGAAACCATAATCTTACTATCCTTAGGGGCACTACCCAGACTTTCATACTCCCTGCCCACACCATTGTAAATAGTTACAGTGAGTGGGCCAACTCTTTCTTTCCCTGATCTCAGCTGATAAGCACGTGACCATCATGATTACAAACTCCCCTCCCTACTTTTAGTGAGGCAGATGGTAAGGAGGTAAATAATGCAAGAAAGGATTATCATGTTAGAGTCATAGATGATTATCGTCAGAGTCAGTGTATGAAGGCAGACATTAATGCACAGGACTTGCTCTCCAAGTTAAAATGGGAAAAAGAGCATAGATAAATTTTCTCACTGTATGAAAGGATAAAAATGAAATAATATTTAAAAAGCAAAAATAACTATTAACCCCAAATAATCCAACAAGGAATCTGCACATCCTACAAAATAGTGTTGACTTTACATATTTTTATAACACTGATTTGAGACACAGAATAATAATTATGAATGGGGGAATATATATTACAGTGGATCCACTGGGCCATCCAAATCTAACCAACTCTCCAATTGTGAGGCAAGTTAACATTATGTACCTCCTATTTTGATGCAACAAGAGATATACACAAAGCCACCTGTTTCCATGGTACTTAAAGATTACATAAACCTGCTTCCAAGTATATCACCAGTACATCTATATGAGGGAATATTCAGAAAACAGAAAAATGACAGGAGTACATCCTATTAGCATACTATATAAACACTTTTAAATTCTATCTCTAGCTAGCTAGCAACACATATCATATATATCTTTACACACCTACATAAATATGTAAATTTAGAAAATAAATAAATGTTCTTCAACACACACAAATGAATAGCTATATGTGACTTTTCTTAAATCTATATGTGCATATGAGTTGCATTTTATATTTTCTTTTAAAGAGTACAGAATTCATTGGAGTGTTTCAAAATTATACTTTACTGCAGAACCTACTCCCAAAATATTTAAAAAATATTTTTAAAGAATCCTCTTTTATCAGGAACCTTTACTCAGTGATATCTGCACAAACTGTCACTCTGGATTTTAAGGTTGTGGGACATATGCAGATGAACAATATAGTGTTTTGACCTGTTTATTCTTGCATCAGTTCTCCACTGAGCTTGATAAATTAAATAGAATATATTTAATTAGGATCTGTGCAAAATTATTTATAAAGTGTCTTTTAAGAAGAGCTTACATACCAAGGATTTGTCTTTGTTAAGCAGCTACCTTGAAAAATCAATGGAAATTTATTATTATGGATCATTGAAGCCCAATTTCAGTGTCAGTATAAATCTGACAGTTATAGGTTTTCTTCCTAAAATATGCTTAAGATGGAGATATATTCAACCACTTTGGTATCTGCATAACATCTATATAACTTAGTTTTTATATCTAGAATTTCTTTTATACTCTTTCTTTGTATTTATTATTTTATGAATTTAAATCCCACAAATATACACTGTGAACTATTTTTGCCCTTTTGAGTTGAAATTGTCCTTTATCATATTGCATTTAGAAATATTGAAAGTGCATTTTTACAGCATTTTTTTTCCTGACTGTAAATTTGATTGTTCTGTTTTACAAAATTTGCTCTCACGTATATTTAAACTCAAGCTAAAAAAAAAAAAGATTCCCCCTTTTTAAGCAATACAAAGAACAAGAGTTGTGATTTGCATTAATCAAAACCATTCTGGTACAAATTCCTTTTGTATCATACCAGACACCAGGTGTTCATTAGCTGATTTTCTATTAGTGATCTATGTACAAATACATGAGCTCACATGCAGTTAGATATCCTATTATATGCATCTAAGTCCCTTCTGAATAATATTTTCCTAAAGTAGTTTTCTTCTGGGCTATGTCAGTGAGGATGTCTCTACATGTTTGTTTGCTAAGACAAGAATCAAAGTGTATTCTTAGAGAATGCATAAATAGAAATAACCCAGAATTCATAGCATAGGTCTTATTTAAAAAGCAGAATGATGTATTTCATTGTTAGGTAACAAAAATCTTTATTGTTTAAAATGTCTGTAATCTGAGTTCTTTTTTTTCTTCCTAAAGTGACATTGACTGAAATCTCTCCATAAAGAGAATTAGGCTGTTGCTTCTAGTTCAAATGCATACCCCTTCATTTCCTCTAATTTTATACAATGTAAATAAATACTCTCTGGTATTCAGAGGCTACTGGAAAACTCTGAATGCCTATCATGTGTTCTAAATAAGGCCCTCTTGAATAAAGAATTACCTTTGAGCTAAGAAAAGTAATAGTTGCTAAGCAGAAAGGTCAACAAGAGCAAGTGGGCTTTTTCCTGTATTTGTCTGTGAGAATAAACATATGGAGGAAAATGTCCTTTTTATAAAAGAATTCAAACAAAGCAAAAGTCTTCAGAAAATAGATTGCCATGGAAAGTTTATTTAAACTTAAGACTCCCGCATGGAATTAGCCACGTTAGACAGCATTGAATTGAATGAATAATTCCATTCCAATATGGTCTACTTTCCTTTAATTTCTGTGAGTAATGCTTGGAATATTTGTGCCCAGTAGAATATGAGACATTCAACCTCAGCAAACTAAGTACAAAAAAATAAAACCCTCAAGAAATGGACCCCCAATTTCAGTGTTAGTCAGACATGTACAGACTCTGATTGATGCAGAAGGTGAAGGGTAATATCTGATTCTCAACAACTAGTGTCTAGCACTTGATAGAACCTTATGAATTCTCTAATTCAAACATCATATTTCAAAATTGTTTCTCTAGAGAACATTTTATATAATTTTGATAATATTTCACAGTCACATGAAAAAATTGAATAGGTGCATTACTAGGTTGAGAATATGTAGATTTGTAACTCTGGGAGAGCATAACCAATTTCTTTCCTGACAGAATGCACTTTGCCTTTCCTTCTATTGATCAATTCTAAACAATCTGTATAACTTTTTTGTCCCTAACATACGATATAGTCATTTATGAGTTTTGAGCAACCTTTAAAATAAGCCATATACCTAAGTAGGGTTCTGTAGGTAAATTTTCCCAATTTACACATAACAAATAACAAATTGACTGTCATTCAGAGATGCTGAAAACTTCTAGCAGTACTAAAAAAATTAAAGCTAAGAGGTAACGTACTGATAGGGTCTGGACTGATTTTTTTCCGTTTTAAAAAAAGCTGGATTTTTTTTTAAGGGAACATACAGACACTATACCTAACGAAAAACATGTAAAAGGAAAGAAGATAATTCACTTTATCCCCCTTCTCTTTTTCCAGAGTGCTCCTTTACTTTAAGATTGAGGCTCTGGACTAGCTAGAAAACAAGGTAATCACCACTCAGGGGTGAAGAACCAATAATAATACATCTAGAAAGAAAACAACACACATTTAAAAGGTATAGTGACCCAACTACAAGGGAGAGAGGGCCTGTCTTAGCAGATATGAGAGCATATGATTAAACTATATGAATTTAAAAGTGTGATACTCAAGCAAAAATACGTGGGTATAACAATCATGGAGAAGGATATCTCATAGATAATCCATGTGGATATTTGAATTTGTATTTTTAGAGGTGGAGTAACATGATCTGTAGGGAAGGAAATGATTAACCAATAATTGTATGGGATTTGGAATATTTTGAACAACATAGTGTCATAGCACTACCAGTTACCATATACCAGAACAAATTACACATTGATTGAACAATTAAATATACAAAGTAACCAAAAAAATAACTCAAGGAAAATATAGCTAAATATTCTTGATCTTAGGATGAAGAAAGGCTCTCTCAGCATTAAAAACAAAGGAAAAAATACCACTGTGGAAATATTTGCACACCTGAAGGTTTAAGTGCAGGATGGTAAAACTAAACTAAAGCAGAAAGTCAAATGATTAACTCTGGGGAAAGCCTGCAGTCTATAAACCTTGCTAATAATAAGGGGAAATTACACCCTGATGGAATAAATAATGGGAAAAAGACAAACAGGTAAGCACAGATGTAAATTCACATTTGAAAAAAGTAAAAACCCTTTTAAAGTGTTCTATGAGGAACTAATGCTAATTAAATACAGTGCGTTTCTTTTTTTTTTTCATCAACAAACTTATTTCAATTAAAAGAAGCAAGTTTAATGCTCGGGAGACAAATTGGATTAAACTGATGCCCTAGGCAGAAGCCATCTATATTGAATCCCCAGAATAATTCATGGGCAGCATTTGTTTCCAGTAAGGTCCGGATTCATGCCATAAACTGGATGAACTGAGGAGGCAGGCAAAGAAGCCAGTTAGAAAGACCTTTACTTTGAGATGCCTGTCTTGTGTTTTGGAACCTCTACTATTTCCCAAAGATGCTTTTTTAAAAATATAATTTATTTTATCATTAATCTACAATTACATGTGCAATATTACAGTTATTAAACTACCCCTTCACCAGGTCCCCCCCACCAACCCCGTTACAGTCACTGTCCATCAGAGTAGTGAGATGCTACAGAATCACTACTTGTCTTCTCTGAGTTGTACTGCCCTCCCCATGCCCCCCCAACATTACATCTGCTAATCGTAATGCCCCTTTTTCCCTCTTATCCCTCAAGGACAGATGCACCCCTATGTTTATTGCAGCACTATTTACAATAGCCAAGAAATGGAAGCAACCTAAGTGTCCATCAGTAGATGAATGGATAAAGAAGAGGTGGTACATATACACAATGAATATTATTCAGCCATAAGAAGAAAACAAATCCTACCATTTGCAACAACATGGATGGAGCTAGAGGGTATTATGCTCAGTGAAATAAGCCAAGCCAAAAAAGACAAGTATCAAATGATTTCACAGTGCGTTTCTTATCAACAAAATTGACAAACTGGAAATGAATTAGGCAAGAAGTGCATTCTCTTAGGCTATTAGAAATGTAAATTTGGGATGCCATTCTTCAAGTAATTTAGGTAATATATATCAGTCAGACTTAAACTCTTCCTAGAAACCCATCTTAAGAAAATGAACATAGTGGTCAAATATTTACATAAAAGGATCTTGATTGTGGATCCTTCATTATAATAACAATATAATGGAAATAAACAAAAATCAAAAACCTGATTGAGTAAGTTTTAAAGACACATTCAGTGGAAAGTTGTGTAGCTATTACAAGGGCAAATCAAAGAAGGTCTGAATGAAAAGAAGATTTGAACGAGAGTTACTTTTTTATAATTTATACTAAGAATTAGGCATTTTGAACATCATTTTTTCAAGCCATACACATTCTGCATTCTCCCTGCTCATTTCCCATATATTTGGAAACAATTGCTTATTACAATGAAATATCAGTCCCCTAAAGCCTTATTTATTTTTGCTGTTAATTTTGTTTTGTTTTGTGCTTTGATGTTTTTCCCACACCCCACCCACCCACATACACACATCCAAACACATACAATGTTTTAACTCCAGCGTTACGACTTAACATGCTGTAGACACTTACTCCATAGTATCTGTAGAACAAAGGAAGAGATAAATTATATAGTAAAGACAAGACTTTGAACTATATTGGTAACATCAGATGATTTCAGTTTGCAAAAGCTCACACTTAAGAGTACTTGCATTTGAAAATTAAAATGAAAAAATCTCTTGCCAGGAAAATGCTTTCTAAATAAGTGGAGATAAGGTTTGTCAGGTGTTTGTTATTGGGATTATCTAATAAAGTACTTTTTTGACTGTCTTCCTATAAAAAGAACTTTTTCATTTAGTGTCAAAAATGGAGACACATTCAAAAGTGTACTATTGATCAATTTTTTTCCCCTTCAGTGCTTCATTTTGTTAAAACAAAGACCACAATACATTTTATTTCTGTGTTCTATCCAATTCTAAAATATTTTCTTTTTATTTTGCTATTATTAATGTACAATTACATGAGCAACATTATGGTTACTAAACTCCCCCTATTATCAAGTCCCCACCACATACCCCATTACACTCACTGTCCATCAGCGTAGTAAGATGCTATAGAATTACTACTTGTTTTCTGTGTTATACTGCCTTCCCCGTATCTCCTCCCAACATCTACATTATGTATGTTAATCGTAATACCCACCTTTCACCCTTATGCCTGCCTTCCCAGCCATCTTCCCCAGTCCCTTTCCCTTTGGTAACTATTACTTTATTCTAGGGTTCTGTGACCCTGCTGCTATTTTGTTCCTTCGGTTTTTGCTTTGTTCTTCTACTCCACAGATGAGTGAAATCATTTGATACTTGTCTTTCTCCGCTGGGCTTATTTCACTGAGCATAATACCCTCTAGCTCCATCCATGTTGTTGCAAATGGTAGGATTTGTTTTCTTCTTATGGCTGAATAATATTCCATTGTGTATATGTACCACCTCTTCTTTATCCATTCATCTACTGATGGACACTTATGTTGCTTCCATTTCTTGGCTATTGGAAATAGTGCTGCAATAAACATGGGGTGAAAATGTCTTTTTCAAACTGGGCTCCTGCATTCTTAGGGTAAATTCCTAGGAGTGGAATTCCTGGGTCAAATGTATTTCTATTTTGAGTTTTTTGAGGAACCTCCATACTGCTTTCCACAATGGTTGAACTAATTTACATTCTCACCAGCAGTGTAGGAGGGTTCCTGTTTCTCCACATCCATGCCAACATTTGTTGTTGTTTGTCTTTAGGATGGTGACCATCCTCACTGGTGTGAGGTGATATCTTATTGTGGTTTTAATTTGCATTTCTCTGATGATTAGTGATGTGGACCATCTTTTCATGTGCCTGTTGGCCATCTGAATTTCTTCTTTGGAAAAGTGTCTGTTCAGCTCCTCTGCCCATATTTTAATTGGCCTATTCACTTTTTGTTTGTTGAAGTGCATGAGCTCTTTATATAATTTGGATGTCAACCCCCATATTGGATATGTCATTTATGAATATATTCTCCCATACTGTAGGATGTCTTTTTGTTCTACTGATGGTGTCCTTCTCTGTACAGAAGCTTTTCAGTTTGATATAGTCCCACTTGTTCATTTCTGCTTCTGTTTCCCTTGCCAGGGGAGATATGTTCATGAAGAAGTTACTCATATTTATAACCAAGAGATTTTTGCCTATGTTTTTTTCTAAGAGTTTTATGGTTTCATGACTTACATTCAGGTCTTTGATCCATTTTGAGTTGAGTTTTGTGTATGGGGTTAGACAGTAGTCCAGTTTCATTCTCTTACATGTAGCTGTCCAGATTTGCCAACACCAGCTTTTGAAGAGGCTGTCACTTCTCCATTATATATCCATGTCTCCTTTATTGTATATTAATTGACCATATATGCTTGGGTTTATATCTGGGCTCTCTAGTCTGTTCCACTGGTCTATGGGTCTGTTCATGTGCCAGTACCAAATTGTCTTGATTACTGTGGTTTTGTAGTAGAGCTTGAAGTCAGGGAGTGTGTAATTCCCCCTGCTTTAATCTTCCTTCTCAGAATTTCTTTGGCTATTCGGGGTCTTTTGTGGTTCCATATGAATTTTAGAATGATTTTCTCTAGTTCATTGACGAAGGCTCTTGGTATTTTGATAGGGATTGCATTGAATATGTAGATTGCTTTAGGCAGGATGGTCATTTTGACAATATTAGTTCTTCCTATCCATGAACATGGGTTGTATTTTCATTTATTGGTATCTTCTTTAATCTCTCTCATGAGTGTCTTATAGTTTTCAGAGTATAAGTCTTTCACTTCCTTGGTTAGGTTTATTCCTAGGTATTTTATTCTTTTTGATGCAATTGTGAATGGAATTGTTTTCCTGATTTCTCTTTCTGCTAGTTCATGGTTAGTGTATAGGAATGCCACAGATTTCTGTGTATTAATTTTGTATCCTGAAACTTTTCTATTACTAATAACTATTCAGATATTAGATCTAGTAGGTTGTAGTAGATTCTTTAGGGTTTTTTATGTACACTACTATGTCATCTGCAAAGAGGGACAGTTTGACTTCTTCCTTACCAATCTGGATGCCTTGTATTTCTTTATGTTGTCTTACTGCCATGGCTAGGACCTCTAGAACTATGTTGAATAAAAGTGGGAGAGTGGGCATTCTTGTCTTGTTCCTGATCTTAAAGGAAAAGCTTTCAGCTTCTCACTGTTAACTATAATGTTGGCTGTGGATTTGTCAGATATGGCCTTTATTATGTTGAGGTACTTGCCCTCTATACCCATTTTGTTAAGAGTTTTAACATGAATGGATGCTGAATTCTGTTGAATGCTTTTTCAGCATTTATGGAGATGATTACCTGGTTTTTGTCCTTTTTGTTGATGTAGTGTATGATGTTGATGGATTTTTGAATGTTGTACCATCCTTGCATTCCTGGGATGAATCCCACTTGATCATGATGGATGATCTTTTTGAAGTATTTTTGAATTTGGTTTGCTAATATTTTGTTGAGTATTTTTGCATCTATGTTCATCAAGCTTGTTGGTCTGTAATTTTCTTTTTTTGTGGTGTCTGTGCCTGATTTTGGTAGAGTGATGGTGGCCTTGTAGAATGACTTTGGGATTATTCTCTCCTCTTCTACTTTTTGGAAAACTTTAAGGAGGATGGGTATTAGTTCTTCACTAAATGTTTGATAAAATTCAGTGGTGAAACCATCTGGTCCAGGAATTTTGTTCTTAGGTAGTTTTTTGATTACCAATTCAATTTCTTTGCTGCTAATTAGCCTATACAGATTTTCTCTTTCTTCCTGAGTCAGCCTTGGAAGGTTGTATTTTTCTAGAAAGTTGTCCTTTTCTTCTAGGTTATCCAGTTTGTTACCATATAATTTTTCATAGTATTCGCTCATAATTCTTTGTATTTCTGTGGTGTCCATAGTGATTTTTCCTTTCTCATTTCTGATTCTGTTTATGTGTGTAGACTCTCTTTTTTTCTTGACAAGTCTGCCTAGGGGTTTATCTATTTTGTTAATTTTCTCGTAGAACCAGCTCCTGCTTTCATTGATTCTTTCTATTGTTTTTTTCTTCTCAATTTTATTTATTTCTGCTTTAATATTTATTATCTCCCTCCTTCTACTGACTTTGGGCCTCATTTGTTCTTCGTTTCCTAGTTTCATTAATATGAGTTTAGACTGTTCATTTGGGATTGTTCCTCTTTCTGAGGTAGGCCTGTATTGCAATATATTTCCCTCTTAGCACAGCCTTCACTGTGTCCCACAAATTTTGTGGTGTTGAATTATTGTTGTCATTTGTCTCCATATATTGCTTTATCTCTGTTTTTATTTGGTCATTGATCCATTGATTATTTAGGAGCATGTTATTAAGTCTCCATGGGTTTGTGGGCTTTTTCATTTTCTTTGAGTAATTTATTTCTAGTTATATATCTTTGTGATCTGAGAAGCTGGTTCAATTTCAATCTTTTTGCATTTACTGAGGTTCTTTTTGTGGGCTAGTATATGATCTATTCTTGAAAATGTTCCATGTGCACTTGAGAAGAATGTGTATCCTGTTGCTTTTGGAGTGTTCTGCAAATGTCCGTTAGGTCCATCTCTTCTAATATGTTCAGTGGCTCTGTCTCTATTTTTTCTCTCTGATGATCTGTTCTTTGGAGTGAGTGGTGTGTTGAATGCATTGCATTCTATTTCCCCCTTTAATTCTTTTAGTATTTGTTTCACATATGTAGGTGATCCTGTGTTGGGTACATAGATATTTATAATAGTTATATCCTCTTGTTGGACTGACCCCTTTATCACTATGTAATGTCCTTCTTTGTCTCTTTTTACTTTCTTTGTTTTGAAGTCTATTTTGTCTGATACAAGTACTGCAACTCCTTCTTTTTTCTCCCTATTGGTTGCATGAAATATGTTTTTCCATCCCTTTACTTTCAGTCTGTGTATTTCTTTGGGTGTGAAGTGAGTCTCTTGTAGGCAGCATATAGATAGGTCTTGTTTTTTAATACATTCATTCAGTGACTGTGTGTCTTTTGACTGGTGCATTCAGATCCTATACATTTAGGGTGATTATCGATAGGTGTGTACTTATTTCCATTGCAGGTTTTAGATTCGTGGCTTCCAAAGGTTCAAGGGTAATTCTCTTACTATTTAACTCACTTTGTATGCTATTACAAACACTACCTAGAGATTCTTTTTTTTTCCTCCTTTTTCTTCCTCCTCCATTCTTTGTATGTTATGAATCATACTCTGTACTCTTTGTCTATCCCTTGCGTGACATCTATTTAGCCTTAGGAATACTTCCATCTTTAGGAGTCCCTCCAAAATGCACTGTAGAGGTGGTTTGTGGGAGGTAAATTCTCTCAGCTTTTGCTTATCTGAAAATTGTTTAATCCCTCCTTCAAATTTAAATGATAACCTTGCCGGGTAGAGTATTCTTGGTTCAAGGTTTTTCTGCTTCATTGCATTAAATATATCATGCCACTCCCTTCTGGCCTGTCAGTTTTCTGTTGAGAAATCTGATGATAGCCTGATGGGTTTTCCTTTGTATGTGATCTTTTTTCTCTCTCTAGCTGCTTTTAAAAGTTTGTCTTTATGCTTGATATTTGCCATTTTAATTATTATATGTCTTGATGTTGTCTTCCTTGGGTCCCTTGTGTTGGGAGATCTGTGCACCTCCATGGCTTGAGAGACTATCTCCTTCCCCAGATTGGGGATGTTTTCAGCCATTACCTCCTCAATGACACTTTCTATCCTTTTTTCTCTCTCTTCTTCTTCTGTACCCCTATAATGCGAATATTGTTCCATCTGCATTGGTCACACAGTTCTCTCAATATTCTTTCATTCTTAGAGATTCTTTTTTCTCTCTGTGCCTCAGCTTCTTTGTATTCCTCTTCTCTAATTTCTATTCCATTTACCGTCTCTTCTACTACATCTAATCTGCTTTTAAATCCCTCCATTGTATGTTTCATTTCAGATATAGAATTTCTTAATGATTGAATCTCTATCTTAAATTCATTCCTGAGTTCTTGAAAATTTTTCTATACCTCCATAAGCATGTTTATGATTTTTATTTTGAACTCTCTTTCAGGGAGATTGGTGAGTTTAGTTTCATTTGCCCCTTTTTCTAGGGTTTGTGAGAATTTGGTCTGAACCATATTCTTTTGATGTTTCATATTTCTGTGTGATGCAGTTTGTATGCAGTCTCTGGAGCTGCTCAGCCCCTAGAGTGAGGTTGGGGGTCGTAGGGGAGCAGAGCTGGTGCCTGGCAGGAGGAAACATCTGTTTCCTGATTCCTGTCTGCTGTGCCTGTCTCCCGTATCAGAGCTTGTGGGCCAAGCACACAGGTGTAAGCCTCTGAACTTTGCGTCTCTAGCTGTTGTAGATAGGGCCTCCCTCTGACTGGCCTGATGCCAGTGCAGTGACTGCTGGTTTGTGAGCTGTTGCCATTAGGTCAGAAGGAAGGCTCAGCAGGCTGCGTGCGTATCACAGTGCGGGGCCTCAGAGCTGAGTAGCCAGCCAGGGGGTGTGGAGCGCCTGAGCTCCTCAAAGTTCCTAATCTGCTGGGCAGAGCACACCGAGACAACCTTGTCCCCCTATCCCTTCTCCCGCGCAGCAAGCTCTGTGCAAACCCTGCTCCTTCAGCAGCCCTCTCACTGCTAGGAAGCCTGTCAGACCGCCTACCTTTCCCTTGTCCCAGAGCAGCTGGGTGTGGATCCCTTCCTGCACAAATGGCCAGAATCTGTCTCTCAAGCACTCTGCCTGTCCCAGCTCCCCATCCTCCAGAGCACCACACAATGCAGGTTTCTGCTCGCAAAGCAGATCTCCAGGGCTAGGTGTTCATCAGTCCCAGTCTTCCACCCCCTTCCCCACTCCATTTCTCTTCCTCCTGCCAGTGAGCTGGGGTGGGGGAAGGGCTCAGATCCCATCAGATAAATGCTTTTGTACGTTACCCTGTTTCATGAGGTCTGCTCTGTTCATGAGGTCTGTATGCAGTCTGGTGCAGCCTTCTTTCCTGTTGCTGTTTTAGGGTTAGTTGTATTAACTATATTTTCACACTATCTGTGGTTTTAGGAGGAGTTCTCTGTCTCACCTCTCATGCCAGCATCTTGAATCTTCTTTCCCAATTCTAAAATATTTAAGAGGATGTAGTGGCCTATTATCCCAAATACTTATTCTGCACAAATCCTGGCCTTCTTGGAATAGAATCTTTTGTCAGTCAACTGAGGAGAGTGATTTTTTAAACTTTAAAGGGGCAAGCAAAGAAATGAACAAGAGTGTTACCTAACTATACATTTGAACACATTAATGTAGCCAAAATATCCTTCTTTTTCATTCATTTTAGTCCAATGAATATGACTCATCAACAATGGATGTGAATTTTATAAGATATTGTAGAGTGAAATGAAATAAAATAAAAATGCAACATTACTTCTACCCACTAAGATCTTTCAGGTTTAATAAAAGAACTCAAACCTGGGTCTGTACTAAAATAACTAAAAAACTAAAGGACAAACACATGGAATAACGAAAGTACAGGAAAGGTGCAGAAGGTAATCTAGAGAAGAGCGTAAAATAAAATGAGGCAAATAGAGGGTATTATAAAGCCATGCATGCCCAGCCTGTCTACCTCCTGAATGATATTTGTTACCAAAGTACAGGAAGGAGGCAGGCTAATGAGGAAAGGGGAAAAGGTTTATTCTAGACAGAAAGATGAGTGAGTTGTGAAGACATGCAAGTATTAAATGAACATGGTGTCTTTAAGCAAATAAAGACAATTTGTTGTTATGAGATCATGGTGAGTAGGGGTACAGGGAAGGTAAATAGCAGATGGCAAAACTGGAAATCACCAAAGCCATTGTCCATGATGCTAACAGCTTAGATCAGACTTTATACTCTGTGTGCCATGGGGATCTACTGAAGAGTTTTTGGCCAAGGATTGTCATGTTCACATCTGACTTGTTTAAAGACATTAGTGGTAAAAGCGTTGATGAGGGTTTTCAGGGGTGCTACTAGAGGCTGGGGCGCCAGTTAGAAGGCAGTCTTCTGCTGGAGTGATGTCTACAACCTGAACGAAGAATGCAAATAAAATGAAGGAAGTGGACGACTCTAGAGGAGTGTAAGAGATGTGCTCATGAAATTCACTTACTGGTCTTCATTTCTATGCAGCATAGACTTTAGGACTGACATGTCCCTCAAATGTGATTTTATACCATAAAGCATCCAAGAATTTTACCACATCCTGAAGGCATTAAAAATTGTTCCAGAGCTCCTCTTGTTAAATGGAAAAGTCAATATCATTTAATAACTTTTTTTAAAGTAAAAATGACATCAGCATTTATATAAAGCATCTCAGTTTCCAATTCATATATTTGACTTTGTTGGGGAGGGAATTCAGACTGGTGTTTCCTATGAGGTACATCTTTTGACACATCTGTAGGTTTTCAGTTTTTAAAAGTAAAAGCATTCAAAGTATCATTTATCATGGATGCCCTTGAAAGAGACTCTTGCCCTGCTTATTAGGGCAGATATAAATCTATGGTGGATTATGTCTCTGCTCCTACCTTATGTGGTTTGTTGATTAGTGTAAAACCAGGCTTAGTCATTAGTTTTTTTATATATCCTCTCTTGAGTTTTCATTGTGTAGGACACCAGAGAAATTTCCATTAGCTCGAAGTATTAAAGTTTACTAATGTTCCAGACTGAAAATCAGAGTCTTCAGTAAATCGATCATTCCTCAATTTGATTGGTAGGTCACAGCACTAATCTCTTCAGAGAAAACGAAACATGGAAATAATTTTGGTAACTTGGTAACATAGATATGACCCAAGAGTATTTGCCATTTATCTAAACTAGACAGGATTTGTGTATAGCCTGTTTCTGTCCTAGAGCAGGGGCCATGCAGAACTCTAATGATTGAAATAGAAGAGGCTTAACTTAAGCCAGTAGCTTTTGATGATTAGAATAGAGGGCTTTAGTGTTACGGCATATTGTGTTCATGTCACTTTCGGTGATCTACATGGTAACTGGACATGCATCGAAAGGTTTTTAAAGCTAGTTTTGATAAAACACGCAGTTGTTTGAACTTTTGCCCAGAACTAGAAACCAAATAGGATGTAGGCCTTTATTTGAAGAGCTCATTTTTGCATTTCTGAATTTGAACTTTCCCCTGTACTAATGGAACATTAAGAACTGTGGTTAACTCATGATGAAAATTTGGAGTGGCTACTGCTTGGATAAAATGATTTTCTTATGTTTTCATATAATGGCTTAATAAGCTGTATCCCATGAGGTCATATTGGGCCCACAATAGCTAAACCTAAACAGCCAGTTGAAGCCTGTCTTTTTATCAAGAACATTAATTTTTAAAGCTATTTCCCTCAGTCTCTATGTTTAGGGTAGGATATTTGGCTCTATGTTTAAAACCAGAAATGGAAAGTTGTTTTGGTTTTCCTTAATAAAATCTTCACAAATTTGATTTTTAATGTACAGAAAAGAGTTTTCCATTAAGGCCTTTTCCATTTAAGGAAGGCAGTAAAGCCTGCTCTACAGAAATCTGTAATTGAAAACAAAGATTCTCTAGCTTTCCCATTTGCCAGCAGGTATGGTATGCTTCTTAATGACTGCATTTAAGAACTTTTCTTGATGAGTTGCACTTGATAAAATATGATACAATTAGGAATTTTGGTATGAAGGTGAAGTACAGACTCAGTTCCCTAAAAGTGGAGGCAGAAATATTATATATGATGTTAGGTACCTGCTAATTTATATCATCGTATGAGTCTTGGACTTGGAAGTGAAAGATCACATATTTAATTTTTTTTTCTATTGTTTTATTTTCCTTCCTCTGCATAGGCATATTTTTATGAGAAGTGTCTCTGATTTAGTAAAAAGCCCTAGATTTGTGCTCAGGAATTAGGTGTCACTACTAGCTGCTGTCTCTCTCTGATATGCTTCAAATTGATTTTGTTTCCTACATCCTTTCATTTAATCATCCACAAATATCCTCTGTGTGACTTTATATTATCTCCATTTTGTGGGTAAGAAAGTTGAGTTTTAGTGAAGTTAAGTAACATACTGTGGACCACAGAAACTGGGAAGACTAACCAAGCTAAACGTGATTTCGAAGGCCAAGCTCTTTGCTGGCCCTGGCCAGTTCTGCACACTTGGACGTCTTGTTCAAATCCTTGACACCTCTATTAATTGTATGCAAACTGGCAACAATACTCTCTTTCACAGGGTGTGAAGTATATTAAATAAAATGACATGTGTGGAAATATTGCTGTAGACTGAATGTGCCTGTCTCCTCAAAATTCATATTCGGCAACCTAATCCCCTAGGTGATGGTATTTGGAGGCGGGGCATTTAGGATGTGATTATAACATGAAGGCAGAGGGATTTGGTGTCCGTATAAAAGAAACCCTGGAGAGATCCCTTACCCCTTCAGCCCTCAGAGGATACTGTGAGAAGATGTCCATCAACAAGGCAGTGGGCTGAATATTCCCACACCATGATCTTGCGTTTTACTGTTTACAAGCCACCCAGGTTCATGCTGTGTTTGTTACAGCAGCCTGAGAAGATGAAGACAAGTACTTAGGAGTATGTTCCATAACACACGTAAGAAGTCAATAAATAGTTGTTGAATTCGAAGAAATACGTACTAACTATATCTATGACTTGAACAGACTAAAATTTGCTGAAGGGATATGATGATTTTTACGGAACCGTCTAGACAATTAATGATGTGAGAATAAGGAAAGGTACATTCTGGCCAGAGAATCTGGGAAATAAGAAAAATGTATATCATCTTTCATTTTGGCCCAAGAAAGTATTGATGTACCCTGTGGAGAGAAAAAAAAAATGGCCAACTACTTTTTACAATATTAGTTGATTTACTGGATTAGAAGGTGTCTTTCAACGTACAAAATGGATAGTGTCAGGCTTGAAAATGTATTAGTAGTACAGGAATTCAACAAGCTGATGTTATTTCATTCTGAAGAACAGAATTAGAAATCCCTATTAAGATACTCCTTGCAGACTGGAGGATATATAAGGAATATACAGAGTAGAATTCCATAATGAATTTATGATGTTTTTCTTTGCTGTACCTTTTGGCTCTGTCTGAAAGCCACAAATGGGAACATAGGTTATAATGGAGCTTAGGAGAAGATGAAGCAGAAGAAGGAACAGGAGAAGGAGAGGAGGAAATATGATACCTGCAAATATTATTCCATTATAAGAGTAGATCATTTTAATGGCCAAATGGGGAAAACAGAGTCCAGTAACAAACCGTTATACAAAGAAGTTAAAACATGCGAACATAACTATGGAAATTGGTGTTCACACAGCAGAAGTGAGTTTTCATTCAAACAATTGCTATCTCACATTATGGGAAAAAAGGGGACTCTGTGCATGTGTATACATATGAATCTATATATGCACCTAGATATGCATGTGTATGTATATATAAAGATTGTACATATGCCAATTCTCACTAATTTTTTTAATGAGAGAAAGAAACATCTTTCTAAATAATTATATGATTGACCTAAGATGTTTTCCTATTTGCTTTTTTGCCTTGAGAACATCCTTGGATTTCTTCCTGTTTTGCATACTTAAGTTAATATTTGCATCATTACAGCTGCTCTTAATAACAGGGGATATCACTAGATTATTCATATTCTTGACATTATTTCGGTTTAAAATATATTGCATTTCTTTTTCAAAGATTTAGAATAAATACCTGCTGTGTTATTCTTTCATGTGAAGTCCAAAGGCTCAAGTGTTATATAAATTATAAGTTATTTCGCACCATACTATAGAGAGGGGAATGGCTTCAATCCTTTCTAGAGATACCTTTTAGCCCATATTTTATGAAGCAAGTCATTGATTACTGGTTTAAAGTAACTGCCTGGTGGAACTTGAGACTCTGCTAGGGAGCAGATTAGTCATACTAACCTGCCATTAGGCACAAGGTAGCCATCAGCTGAGCCATGCTAATGGGGTCACAATTGGGCATCACCTAAACAAAAGTACTGAGGGGGTTCTGCACCCTTAAATTCAGCCCAGAGAGGGGAGATGTGAGGAGGTGGCAAGCTCTAATCAGGCAGAGGGAGAGGCTCCAATTCAGGCTGGCCCAGTCTGCCTTGTTTCATCCTCCATCTGTGTCATAGGTGATGTAAGAGACCTCCAGGTAAGCTCTTTATCTGACATGTGTGATTGCCAAGGCAGTTACAAATTTTGAAATTATTATAATTTAGGTTTTGTAGAGCCTGAAGCTTACCGAATTTTGGGGACTGCCTTTAAGAAAAATAATAAAATGTAACAAGTGCAAAATAATTTTGTGTGATTATTAACTCTAGTTAGAATGAGAAACTACCAATCACAAATTTTTTAAAGTACACAAACATTGCAAAAATGCACATACAATTTAATCCAAATAGACTTCTGTAATACCTTTCACCTGTATTTTTGGCTACTTACTCTTTGGTAGCCTGTTCACCACACATTAAGATGTTTTTGGAATATTTCCTGTAAAGAAAATAAAAAAATAAGGCAGTCCTTTATCCAGTATGGTGGATTTATTTTTCTGATAAGTTACAACTGTTTCTTTAAGACTTACAACTTTGGGTGACATCTGTCAATTTTTAGGAATTTTGTCAAAAGGTGGAAATCAAGTTTCTTTCATATGAGGATCATGAGATATGGAAGAATTGTCCACATATTAGCTTCTGTGGAAATGAGAAATATTATTTCTCCTCTACTACTAACATTCTCCCTTTGCTGGGCATGTGCACTTCTTTATAGGATTTCTGGTCCTGTTCTTCTTTGTCATGACCCTTGGTGTGGGTAACATGTGACCCCCTGGCACAGTGGGTAACAGGAACGTTTTTGGAGCCATTTCCATACCCTTTTACCTAGAAACTCATAAATAAACATGAAAGTGATGGTGCGCTACACAATTACATCCAACTAAATAAATGCATATTCATCCAACTACACAATTACATCCAACTAAATAAATGCATATTCATCTCAAATTCCCCTTCCCCTAAGCCAGATCCCCAACAATTCCCTTGGTGACTCCAATATCACCCATCAGGGGAAGTCAACAACGCTGAACAGAAACACGAACAGGAACAGAAGAGAGTAATGTAGTAAGGCTAGAGAAATATTCAGGGATAAATTTGTGATGAAACCAGTGATATTGTAGGGAATTAAGATTTTATTCTGAAGGCATTGGACAACTGAAAGGTATCATTTTGAGAAGTGACAAGACCATAACTGACAGGTTATGGACCCATTTAGAGACAGACAAACAAATGTAATATGCACTGGGTGGAGAAGATGAGGGACTCCTAAAAATGACTGGCCTAATTTTAGAAATGCTGAGCCTCAGTGCTTCTTGGAATCCAGTATAGATGTTGATCGGCAATTTAAAAATTCAAGTCAATAACTAAGTAGAGGTCTAGATATAGTGGAGATATAGAAGTGGAAATGGAAGTGGAATCTCCATATTGGCAGAGGTGACCCAGGAAGACAGTGTGGAAGAAACAGGGTGAGGATCAGAACCTAGAAGTATAACAATCTCTGAAAGCTGAATGAGACAGAAACCTACAGGTGTCATCACAAACATATAATTCCAGACCCCTCAGATTTAACTGATGCCAGAAAGAGGCATTTGCTTGTAATCAGTTGTGAATATGGAGAGCTTCAGCCCCACCTCAATCTGCTTTCCCTTACCTCAAAGGCACACACACACACACACACACACACACACACACGTGCCCACATGCACAGAGAAATTCTTCCCATTTAAAAGGAAACAGAATATATGCCTTGAGGCCATTTGTGACTAGAATTATTTCATTGACATTTTTTTAGGTGACCCTAGAAAAGGAAATGACTTCTATTTCTAATAAGATGAAAGTCAAAACGGCAGAATGAAAACTTCTAAGATTTAGGGAGAAATGTGAAGCATGAAGGATCTCCGTTTGGAGGTGGATCAACCTCAAGGGCTAGAGTTTTGCACCTGGGGCCTCAGATGTACCTGAAAAAATGGAAATATTGGCTAGAAATAACTAAATCCTTAGCAGCCAATGTCCACCATACCATCCCAGCTGTAGTCCACAAGGGGAGATCATTCATACTCTCTATTCCCTGTTTCTGCCCTTCATCTCCTGGGCTTCATGAACAGCAATAGCCTTCTAACTGGCCTCTTGTACTCTCATTGGTCTTGTCCCCTTTAAATTATTTCTCCATGGAGATGTAAGGGATAGCTCATCGAAACAGTTTCCTTTTCCTGCCTAAAATGCTTCAATAGCATCCCACCTACTGTGGTTCCCTAGCATGGAAAAGGCACTAGCTTGGACCCAACTCTCCAGATTTATTCACCACCAATTCCTACCTCAGATTTATCCTCCAGAAAGACTTTTTTCTCTCTTGACATACACGGAATGAGATTTCTCACATTTGTGCATTTGATTTTTTTCTTATCTTGTCTTCCTGGAATGCCTTTGCCCTCTTTGGCGAATACCCATGGATTTTTTCAAACAGCTCAGGAGACATTTCCTGTAAGAAGCTGTGTCCTTTCACTCCCTTTCTCTCTTTGTCTTTCCTAATGGTCTTTCTAATAATCTGTCCACATCTTCCATACCACTCAGTGTATTTAAAAGAATCCTCTTTTGGAATATTTGGCTTCCCTAGTCAATCTGGCATTTTTTTTCTCCACCACAAATGGTCTGTTACATGAACTGTCATCAATTACTTCAATTACCTTTATTACCAGGAATCAAGCACTCTCTGTCTATGTTCTTGAGTTTATTCACAGCATAAAGTGTAGCCTTGAGCTTTATTCAGCAGCTCCGACTTCAACAAGCACGTGATAATCTCCTAGGAATACTACAGAAGAGCTTCCTGCCATCCTGTTGCCAGAGCTAAGTAGATGAAAAATGCATATGTGCATTTTCATGCAACTTTCCAGAACAGCCTAATTAGAATGAATAGAAGAACTCCTATCCTGAAGTCTGAATAAAGTAGTTTTGGTGGAATAAAATGGATTTCAAATGCTTCACTTCTGGGTATTACATATCATCAGCAGGTCAGATAGTCAGAGAAATTTCATATAGCTGGAGTGATTTCTACTAACCCAAGTTCATAAAGTGCTATTTGGAGGTGGATCAACCTCGAGCGCACTACATCAGAAAGCAGAGACTCGTGACATGGTTTGAGGAGAGCCAATTTACCTCCAAGGACAGACTCTGAGGGAAAAACTGCCATTTGAAGCCTATTAAACCAATGAACAATTCCAAGTGCCCAATGGTAGGATAGGCCACCCATTAACACAAAATATCAATAGCTAAAATGGGAACTTACACCATAAAAGTTGCGGTCTGTGATTTCATCTGCTTAAATAACTCAAATTCCATATAGTGAGGAGAAACGTGTTTCCCAATAAATATATGGGGTATTCGGAACTGCTGTCCTCTTTTCAGATAAAATAAAAATAAACATCTGAAGTAGACTTGAAATGAATTCTCTGAAAGAGGCAGTTGTTAGCTTTATGGAAGACATATAAGAGGGTCTTCAGTGAATCCCTTATCCTCTGTATCTTTCTATTAGATCTGTTAAATAGGGTTAATAACTGTCCTCCTTTTTTATATCATGGTTGTAAGATCCTACAGTTGTATCACACAAACAAATCACTGTATTATTTTCTAACTGAACATTGTAAGCACATACAGTCCAAGAAAATGTAGAACAGGAGCCTACATATGTTAAATATGTTATCTAAATATGTTAAAATGTTATACATTTCAAAATGTCTAAAAAAATGTGCCATTTTAGGGAAATTCCTATGATCCCCAAATTACATGATTTTAAGTAACTTTGTATTAATGCTTCTATACCTGGTATATAATTTAGTGTCCCAGCTTCATAAAGCATAGAAGCATCACATTTTGGAGTTGTTGACAAAAGTGTGTTTTTTAATTGATTCTATTTTGGTTTTAAATGTTACTCAATAGAGAGCCTTAGCATTTTATCAGCTAAGATGTAAGTGACAGGGAAAAGCTACCTTTTCATGAAAATCAAACTGTCATCTTCACTCGCAGATATTTAGTTTCTAAGCTATTTATTGTGAGATCTGGGGAAATTTATGTTAAAATTCATAATTGGTGCACACATGTTATTTTCCAAGAATTCTTGTAATGACAAAACCAAGTAAGGTCTGGACCAGAATTGTGCCATTTTCTAACTTAAATCTTAGGTATTCAGTTTCTCTTTTCAAATATAATTTAGAAAATTCAAATTCTAGTCCCTTCTTGGCCAATAATAAGCTAAGAAGCAGAAAGACATAACTCTAATGCTGATTAGGGTTGGCTGTGGTTTATCACAGCTTTTATACACAAATCTGACAGCCTGAACTCAAGTATTCTATTATTATTATTTGCATATATAAATCGCTAAACTTGCTCTATGATACATGCTTGACATTCAATAGTTACAGTGATAGAGGTTTTAAAAATATTTTAAAGTATAACCCAAAGTGTTCCATTTTGAAACATTTTTGCAGTATATCTTGAGATGTGTACATGCAAGTTTTATGGACTTCATGAAAAACTAAGTGGCTATGACAAATACCTATTGAACAAATTGATAGTACGTTTATCTTCCTTGAGTAAAGGCCTTGGGTTTTTTGAAATGATT
Source organism: Smutsia gigantea (assembly GCA_032199065.1). Taxonomy (NCBI): domain Eukaryota; kingdom Metazoa; phylum Chordata; class Mammalia; order Pholidota; family Manidae; genus Smutsia; species Smutsia gigantea. Next base: position 6,217 of record JAVSCE010004017.1, on the reverse strand, counting down.
GTTTAAGTATTATATTTAGTGAACCATAATAGTATGTATTTCACCATTTTCTCTGCACCCAGAGTAATGCTCAAGATCTTTGACAGATTTACACGAACCTCGCGTTGTTTTTCCAAGTGTTACCTCATATAACATGAACGTCAGATGAATTTTAAATGGAAGCATCTTAAAACCTTATAAATTCTACAAATGACATCATACATTGGAAAGCTCTCCATAGCTTCAGATGCTCTTAAAACAAATCTTGTGTGGGGGTAGAGGAAGGTGGAGTTATCTATACCTTGTATTGTTTAATCCCAAAGATGCTTTTTTTTTTCTTGTTTAACAAGAAATCCAAATAGTCCTCTGGTTCTTCTTACTGCCATACAAAATGTGAACTCTTTTAAAAAAAGTTAATTTCTTACTTGATTCATTACTCATTAATCTACCGAAAAGTATTCTTGATTTTAAAATGATGACAAACTGTAGGGATTCAGTAAGTCTGCCACCATATCTACTGATAAAATGGGTTTTCAGGTTTTGCGACCTATGCTCTACAGAAACTGGCAGCAAAGGGAACTCTCGGTCGCATGAACAACCAAGTAAATGTTCAATCATATGGGGTGATTTTCAGGACGTGCTGCTGCCATATGCAGGCTCAGTCATTTTTTTTTGAGGTTCATAATAATTTAGACATCAAGAAACAAGAGGAGAGAAAATGGCTAGTGTAACACTGGTGGGTATCTTCTTTTGTGGTAAAACTGCACCAAAGAAAAACATTATGTTTCTTGTATTCCATATGTAAAGAGCTTTTGTTATTGTTTTTAATATACTAATTTTGAAATAATTTTAGGTCTACAGAAAATTCACAAAGATAATACAGATTCTGTATTTCAGATTCTGCTAATGTTATCATCTCATGTTACCATGGCCTGTTTATCAAAATTAAGAAACCACCACTGGTAGAGTACTATTCATTAAGTCCCAGATTTTATTTGAATTTCATAATATATTTTTTAATATATTTTCTTCTGTTTCTGGATCCAACTCATGATAACACACCACATTTGGTCGCCAAGTCTCCTTAGTGTCCACTGACCGCTTCTCAGTCTTTCTTTGCTTTCCAAGACCTTGTCATTTTTTAATAATACTGATCATGAATGTTTTTGATGATCCAAGGACTTTGTTTTTAACTGGATTAAAAATTAGGGTTCAGAAAAAGAGCTACTGATCTGTATATTCACCTATTTGAGAAACTCGTGCAAAATGAACACCATGTAGCAAGGTTGGATGAAAGTCTTCAGGTCAGTTCAGGACGCTCTTGACAAAGAATTACTGACAATGTTAAATGCACTACAGGCCATGGTGAATTTGGAAAATATTTGTAGCCAGAATGCTAGGAGCTTGATGAAGGTTTCGGTAAGGTTTTACATTTGAATTCCTTATTTTTAGTTTCTTTTATACTTTGTACCTAAGTTAGCAACTCTTGAACCTCTTCCGGTGGCTCAGAGCAGAGTTTCCATTGTCTTGATACTGAAAGCGCTGAACACAAACACAAAAGTAAAATGAACACAGGAGAAGATTGGAAGTGTATGATTTGAAGTCATATTTGCTTGCAAAACTACGGAAGTCTATGCCTGCCAAGAAAAGAGGTTGAAGGATTGCGCTTCCATTTCTAAAGAGAAGTGAAGCCAGTCCCTATAAGATATGTCTTTATTTACTCAGACATAAATCAACTAGCCCAGGAACTTGGGCAAGTAAATTGGATTCCATTTGTATGTTTTTCCTGACACATAAATCTAGCTGCATGCAGAATGGCATGAATAATGCAGGAACTAACCTCCCAGAGTGAATAATCTTTCAATGCAAACCTGAGACTGATGGCTTACCTTACAGAAATGGGCTTGGCACCAAGGAGACAAATGTAAGAAAATGCGTAAGCAATCTACAGGTATCTATTTTTTTTCCCCTATTGAATTTTAATGTTCTGATCCACATAAAAGTAGTGTTATTCCAGTGGCAACTTTCCTCATTTAATGCCTTAAACCATCTTCATCACCATCATCTTCGTCCCTGCTACTATTAGTGCTAATTATTTTATGCTGAGCACACTACTCATAGCACACAATGCGGAGAAACGGATGGTATTACCATCATGGTCAGACGAAGTGGATGAGGGGATTTGCATAACTTATCTAAGGTCATCTCTCTGGTCAAGGGCAGAGTCAAATCTAGTCTGTCTGGTTCCTGAGGTAAAAACATTACTAAACATTGTTCCAGTCTTGAACTCAAGATACTCTTTGATTGCTGATGGTGGTAAGACAAAATAAGCTGACAGAAGAAGAAAAGAAAAACAGGTTCCCACAAAACCCTGATAATGGAGAGAGGAACAAATCACATGCTCAGGCTACAAAGCTAAATTCAAGTACACCATGGGATCATTATCTCAGGAGCATGAGGAATAGATCTACATAAACTAATATTCAGGTCCCATTTATCACCTGAACTGTCTGAACAGTTCAGGAGGCAAATAAAAACAAAACAACACAAAAAAACCTTGACTTGAAATCATACCTGAGATTATGAAGTCCTTTGTTCACTTACTAGAAATGTGTCTGTTCACAAAATCTCAATAATATAAATTGGTCATGGGGATGGTAGCAGAGTATGGAGAATAAAGTCAAATGGTTCTGTAACATCTTTCCTTACTGACAGATAGTAATGGCACTAGTTGGGGTGAAGATTTAATAATGTATATAGCTATTAAATCACTATGTTGTGTACTGAAACCAATGTATTTTTGTATATCAACTATACCCCCCAAAAAAAAAAGAAAAGAGAAATGTAGTCATTGATTAACTCAGAGCCACACACACAGTAGGTTGTCAAAAGCCTCTGTTGAAGACAAGCATTCAGACATACAGTCAAAATATTTTTAGGGCCTAGCACACACAATGTAGTGGGGGTGGGGTGGGGTGGGAGGATACGGGGAAGGCGGTGTAACACAGAGAAGACAAGTAGTGATTCTCTAACATCCTACTATGCTGATGGACAGTGACTGCAATGGGGTATGTGGTGGGGAGTTGAAAATAGGGGGAGTCTAGTAACCATAATGTTGCACATGTAATTGTATATTAATAATAGCAAAATAAAAAATGTTTTAAATTAAATAAATAAATAAATAAATATATATATATATATATATATATATATATATATATATATATATATTTTTTTTTAGGGTCATTTGATATATGTATTGTACTACAACTGACAGAGATTCAAGGATGAATAAGTCCCAAGTCCCAAGCTTATGGAGTGTATATTTTGCCAAGGAAGCCAGGCATCAAACAGCATCCACACTGCTGTGTGGCAAACTTTCTTTGCTCCTTTCTGTGGATGAATAATATTCCATGGTATATATATACCACATTTTCTTTTTGTTTCTATTTATATGTGTGTTTCATAGTGTACACCATACATATATTGATAGAGTAGCATATATAAATATATACATATAAATTATGAATAAATACATATAATTGGGGGTGTGTACTATGTGATCATTTTTTAAATCTAATATGGATATGACAGCAAAGATGAGTGACAGTGACTTAAGACTATCAGGTTAGCCTCTTAGTGGTCTGATGCAATCGGTCTCTCCTTTTCATATCCCATGTGACTTATATTTTTAAAGCACAAATCCGTGTTGTCTAGAGAATATCACACATAATAAGGGCTTCCCATGTTGATAGAGAACTCTCCTCTACAAGGCTCTTATTTCTGGCCTCTCACCAAACATCTTGCCACCTTTGCTAAACTTATTTTCTACATCGGGAATGACTGTATTCCCTATCCCAGATAACCAACATCTTACCTATGCTCAAAGTATAGCTCAAAGGGCACTTTCTCTCACAAGACACTTGAGGTCAGTGAATTCAAAATAAATGCACCTATACCTTCTGATCCTTATTAATCAACTCTCTATAGTAAATATCCAAAGTTTCCTGCTTTATAATTATTGGATAATTTAATATGGTTCTTTTGTATGTATCCTCCATTTCCAGCCCAGTGATTACAAAATATTGTTTACATGTATTGCTGAATAAGTCAATTTTTTCTATTCAACATTTCATCCTTTAATCCATATATTCTATGTAAATCCAACCCAAATTTTAACTTTTTAAAAGAATCTACCTCAGCTAGGTTTCTGTGAATGGAAACAAATGGCAAAAATAGTTTTACTCATCAATGCACATGAATTGAACAGTTAACTAATAAGGAGATAAATTTGTGAGAATCTTGGTTTCACATATAGTAGGAATGTTGCAAAGACCTCAAGGTTGAAATTTTTAAGTTTGTCATTTTGAAATTGATCTAGTACAACACTGTGAGGCCCTATTTAATCTTCAGAAAAAATAAAATACCACTTTGTGAAGTGTGGCACTGGCTGTATTATATGGCAGATCTGGGGTTCATAGAACAATCTGTATGTGTCACCATAAAATTGCTTTGGCATTATTTCAATGACTTTAAAAATGATCACACCTCATCGTGTCTCTAAAGTAACTTCTGCTTCCTCAGAATTTTGGTTATTATGCTATTTTTGATGTTCTATGCAAGGCACTATAAAATGAATGTGTAATTAACAAATTCAAAACTGTGCAGGAAAAGTTGAGGTACTTTTCGGTTGCAACCTCCTTGTATGAGTAGAAAGGAACAGAGATAAGCCATTTTAACATTTCAACATCTGGTCAGTTTTCTGTGTAAACTGAGATAAGTTAGTGTAGCAAGAGAATAAATTACTGTGGTAAAACCATCACAGAATGATGTCACACTAAAAAGAGAATTCTCTTTATACAGTTTAAAAGGTAATTAAAAGGTTATACTTTAAGGCTTTTGTAACATTTAATCTAATGTGAAGCCAATGTGCTCCAGGTCATAGGCAGGCCAGCCCAGAATGAAGTCACAGAAAAGAAGGTGAAGATGGAGTTGAAGATTAAGTTAATTAGGATTTCTTAAGATAATATTTAATTTCATGATGGATTTTAAGGCTGTAAGATTGTTTCTTCTCATCACAAGCTACATCAAACATGCACATTTTCAGATTCTGCATGGTTGGCCAACAGCATCTTATAGAATTTACAAAACCTCCAAATGATGGAATTCATACCAGTTATAATAAGAGTCTACAGAATATTAGCGGCATGCAAATGGATTTGATTAATAGTGAAATGCAAGGTGGCATTTCTATAAGTAAACCATCTAATGATTTTTGAAAGGTCCCTGTTCTTGATCCCATTTTGCCTGGAAATGGCGATCTGGTGCTGAGCTGCATTTGATAAGAAGTTAATACCTAAAGCACAGATGCAAAGAAGTGTGTGTCTTGGTGTGTGGGCATGTGAGAACTATGAGGAAGAAAAATAAGGATTAGGGACTCCATCTCTGTAACAATGTAGGCCACGAGGGCAAGGAAAGTAGGGTTTATTTATAACTTCAAATAACGGAAAAGGAAAAGGCCTTGTGAATGAAAGTTCTTGAAGCTCCGTAGCTTACTGCTTGAGATTTTGTGATTTTCACTTAAGCAGTTATAAATATTTTGAAATGCAAAGTTACATTTTTAAAGGGCAATTTTGAGTGGCAGTAATATTTCTATCAAGAAAGGGACTAGTATTTACATGTCAAGTATCCTTGTAAAACTCTTTTAGGATTTATTATCATCCCAGGTTTGCAATTGGTGAAACTGAGACTCCAGTTAGGGTCTCTGCAAGTCACACAGCTCACAGCTCTGTGTGGCAGAGACAGACTCCAAATCCCAGTTAGGCAACCTCCAAGCTCATACACTGGACTACCTCCCTTCTGTCTTTGAATTAAAGACTAGAGGCCAAAATTTCCAGCTGCAATACATTTGGGTGGGGCTGCCTTTCATCTCTGCCCTGAACTTGCGGCTGTTGACTGCTGAGCTAGTGAAGAGAGTGGCTTGCCTTCAGCACAGGACGTTCTCACTACTTCATTTTCCCCTGCAGACCCACGATCTCTCCTCCTCTGCCCTGTCCTCTCTACTCTGGGAGGCTGGTGCTCTAGGGATATTACCCACACTTCCTTGCCCTCTGGCTTCTGATTTGGTTGACCAGTGAGAGAAAAAGAAGAAAGTAAGCTGAGTATTCCTGTACATAGCACCTTTAATGATGTTTCCCCAAACGCTGGTCTGGCTGGAGGGCTTCTCTTCCTTTCTCCC